>JAAGNO010020644.1:0-12828 GCA_033439905.1 Ceryle rudis | reverse complement strand
AAATTCATTTTATATTAATTGATATTTTGACTCAAAACACAATTTTGTTTGAGATTTTAAAACTGATCAATGGAAATAATGGCAAAAGAGTTAACATTTCAGCTTAGATTACATTATTTTGAAATAAAAATGATGTTTCTGCATGGAAGAATATTTCAGCCTCTTCTACAGAGCTCCCCATGCCAACTACTTACCTCTCCATACTGCGTCTGCACACTTCAAGACTCTGTCATGGTTTAACAACCAGAGATGGCTTGTGAATGCTCTAAGGCTAGAGGAGTGGGGTGATAGACAGGTATTCCTGTCATGGACAGGAGAGGAAGAATGGACAGGAACATAAGATGGATGAAGAAAGAGCCAAGGGAAAGCATTAGTGGTTAAGGCTTGCTGCTCCTGACGTTTCCAGGGGGACAGGGAAACTGAGCCCAGCAGGGCTGCTTCCAGGCCAGGACCATGACAGCTTCCCACATCCCAGCTCTTTCTTTAGCAAGGCAGTGGAAACATCCAGGTTAGACCTCTGTCATGGTAGTATCCTGCTAAAGTAACTTGCCCAGGCCTACCATTATCTCTGATTTTGACTAATATTTCATTTACTTTGCTCAGTTCAAGAGTATTACGCCAGAATTTACGGGGTGTTTAGGTGAGATTCATGTCTTCCACTACCAAAAGGCAAGAACCCCTTGGCAAACGAATTGTTTTTTGTACTGAAACTGTAAACCAGATGGAGCTGGCATATTGTAACTTTCCAAACAGGAGTTTGGTTAGGCTATCATACATGGTTTGGTTAGGCTATCATATACATGCTACAGGACTTTTTGACACAAAAAATTCATTTACCCCTTTTCACTAATAAATTTATGATTGTATTAACTTTCTCTTCCTTGACATCCCTGCTGGAGTATTAGTTTAGTACCACATCTTATGAACATCAGGTACATCAATAGCTCTTGCAATTAACATAGATTTTCTTTCATGGCTCTCATACTTGTCTTCTAAGAATTCCACATTGTATTTTCTCCACAAAATTGGGCATCACAGTATTAAAAATATGCTATGAAGGGGCTGATAGTTATTTGTTGCTTTGATTAAACAGTCTGAGTGTAGCTATTAATATCCATATATATTTCTAATCTGCAGAGTGGGGGAGGAATCCACCACAGTTACCTAACTTCAGTTTCCTAAAATTTAGGCATCAAATAGAAAGGACTTCGCTAAGTTTTCTGGTACTCAGTGGAGAAAAAGAAGGAGTTTCACAGGGCAAATAATTTCTTCTGAATACATGTGTAAGGCTATGCCATCAGTAACTAGAGATATTTTTTGTTCTATGCCAGTCATAAAAGGAGACCTAGGTGACTAAATTAGACTAATTTTTTACATGCTAAAGTTTGTCAGATGAATCCCAACAGCTATGCCTTAACTTCAGCATCTAGTGAAAAAATGGTTTTATGTCAATTAAAAAGCTCTGTATTAGGAATATAGCTATACTAGGGTTTCTTTGTGTTTCTTTCCTTCCTGGCCTACCTTTCTATCTCTTCATAGTCTGGAAGACATCACTGCCTAAATACTTGGTATGTAGTCATAGGTTTTTTAACTTATTGAAGAAAAAAAATTTGGAAACATCTCACTCTCTTCATTGCATATTGCTTGGCAATATTCTATAGTGGAAAAGTGGTTTTAAAATTGGGTTGCTTCCTGTTGCTCAGCTTGTAAGCCTCAAGTCTTTATATAATTTTGCAGCTGTGAAATATCATTTCATTCTAGGGCTGTAAAGAAAATTGCTTCCTTCTCTGTTGTTCAGGCAGGACCACCAAGCAAAGGAGCAAAAGGATCCCACTAGGGGCTGTGCCTGAGGTGAGAGCAGGGGAGAGTTAGTGGCTGCCGTTCATGTTCACACAGTGGTTGTTCAGAACATGTTTGTGCCTGGGAGCATGGGAGTCAACAAAGCACACCCGGGACAGACACAGCTCTGTCAGTGTGTCCTTGCTGCTCAGACCTGTTATTCAGCCTCCCCAGTGCTAGCCTGTCCTTAGTCAGGAAAGAAAATTATGCCACTGAAAGCAATTCTTTTTTTTTTTTTTGATATGGAAAAATGTCAGAAGGAGCTAGGATAAGATTAGCAAAACAATTTTGATTGCTGACCAAACACAAATATAAACCCAGGTCACCAAAGGTGAAATGTCACTACATCAAGTTGTGTAGTTTTGACTGCCCAGTTAATCCTTATTTCAAGGTAATGAAACTCAAGTATCAGTGGGAATACTGTGTCCAGTCCCAGTATCCACACCTTCAAAAGGACTTTGAAAAATTGGAAAGCATTCAGAAAACTGCTTCAGGAATGCTTTGAGAACTCTTTAATCCAGCAGACAAAGGCATAACAAGATCCAGCATCAGAAGGCTGTTTTTTTGATTAGAAATAAGGGGTATGAGAATTGCATTGGCAGGGATGGATATATTAGATTCTCCATCACTGCAAACTGCTGAATCTAGACTGGTTTATCTTGTAAAAAAGGTTATACTCTGCTTAACTAGCACTATAGATTTAAGGCCATCATTGTCCTGATGGGATGGGAAGGAGACTTTAAACCAAGTAAAACTCATAAGCTGCGATAAGAACAGTTTAATAATTGAAGTAAAAATAGAATAATAATAAAAATTACAACAATAAAAGTAATTAAAATAAAAATAACAAAAAGAGAGTGAAGGACAAGTGATGCACAATGCAGTTGCTGGCCACCTGCTGAGCAATGCTCAGCCTATCCCCAAGCAGTCATCTGCCCCTTCTGGCCAACTTCCCCTAGTTTATGTATATATACTGTGACATTATATAATACAGACTATCCCTTTTGCCAGTTTGGGTCAGCTGTCCTGGCTGTCCCTTCCAACATCTTGTGCCCCTCCAGCCCTCTTGCTGTCAGGGCATGAGAAGCTGAAAAAACTTTGACTTAGTATAAATACTGCTTGGCAACCGCTAAAAACATCAGTGTGTTATCAACATTATCCTAGTACTAAATCCAAAACACAGCACTATACCAAGTGCTAGGAAAAAACCTCTGTGCCAGCTGAAACAAGGACAGAGCTAAATTTTGATAATCATTGTTTTAATCTATGTTCATAGTTTGTAACAGATAAAAAATATATATTGTGTCGCTACTTTTTTTTTTTGTTGTTGTTAGTAGAAATGTCAGTTATGATCCAAACTTATTTATATGTTCAAAGAGATATGTTCAAAGAGGTGGAGAAAAGGGTATGCTACAAAGAACAATTATGGAAAACAATTTAATCTAGGCCTCTTTCTTTCCATATTTATTCAATATCTACTTGCAAATCATAAGCTCATCAGATTTGCTCAGTATTTAGATCCATTCAGCTATACTTTCATTAAAAGATTTTACAATAAATATACTTGGGAACATCCATTTTTTTTTTAATTTTGTATTCTTATTCCAATGGTTTCCTGTTATTGTTTATGCTACCTGAGTGGATGAGTGTTCTAACACATCCAATGCAAATGCTTGCACATTCAGATTGAAATGTGTCATCCACAGATGTCTGATTATATTGAAACATCCACAGATGTTTGCTTCATGTTTGCTTCATTACTTAACCAGAATATGAAAGAGTGCATAAACAAAACTGAAATTATTTGAAGTCCTAAAAATATTATCTGATTAATTTGCACCAGTGCAATGAACCTTCAGAGGAAAGTGGCTTGATACATCAGAGAATTCCAATGTCCCCTTCTATTTTACACATCATTTTTCTAGGTGGTATGCTGTCCCTTTTACCTATTACTGCTCCGTTTCTTCTTTCAACGTAACTTTGTAATTGTCAAATCCATCTGTCAGCAGAGCTGTCTCCAACTTTTCCTCATGCCTGTTTTCTTCCCATCCTGACCACTCCACTTCCAGCTTACTTCACTCCAACAGAATCTAGCCTTAGAAAATTACATTACTTGTGAAAATGAGGAAGACAATGTGCAAGTCACCTTTATGTAGCTACACTGTGAAGTTCTGCTCATCTGCTATGCATTTTTCCACTGTAGATGGCCAGGGTACCTGTATGAAGTATATAGTACTTCATGTACATGGTACTTCATTACATGAAGTAATATTGCCACTATGTGTTACTCACAGCACCTCAGGAGCTGCAGAAGTCCTAACCTTTACCTTTGAACGCTAAGCCTCAGAAGCTTGTTTCTGAATTTCCTAATAGAGGAAATAGCACTTAGCCTGTCTTGTATAACATCTAAGCAGACAGAGATGGTATTGAAAGCAGACTTGAAGATGTGCTTATATATTTGGAAGTTTGGGTTTTTTTCTACTTAATGTAAGTTGGCTTAATAGAATGTAGTCATATGAACTGTACCCGTCTATCACACATGCCTCCTAAGAAAAGTTGCTCAGTGAAAATACAAATCCAGGACTAGACGAAAGATAATTATGGGGGACCTTGCCTTCTTGTTTCTAGTATGATTTTAGAGGTCTAAACCTTTTTTCCTTTAGCATGCAAAATTCTCCTTTTCGCTACCTAGGCTTACTGGCATATACAGAAAAGTAGAGAAGTGGATTATTCAGATCCTGTATAGCATAGCATGGAAAGAACGATAAGCGTGGACAGCAGTAGTGTCATTTTTAACTTGCTGAAGATCCTCAAGTACTTTAGAACTGGAGGCTTTATAAATACCTGGTTGTAATCAAATACATCCGTTAGAGAAAGGACAATGCTTTTCCAAATGCAGTGTCAAGCATTCATGATACCTGCAGACCCTGTAAAACAATAAACATTCCTGCACTACCTTGGCTGCTTTTTGTTCTGTAAGGATGATTCCCTTCTTGTGCCTGCATAATTTACTATGAATTAGAATAAGTAACATATTTAATGTATTATTTATATCAAAATGGTTTTACTGATGCACTTAGGCTTGTGCATTCACTATGTATTTATGTGAATAGCAAGACTTATCATTATCTATAAACTGAGTATTTATTAGTTGTTAGACAAAGCTACCTGAAGCACCCCACCCTTTGATGTTTGATACTCTGGAAATAATCCTAGACCATCACTGAGAAACTGCTAAATAGTTTGACTGAATATTCATGAGAGCTGGCTGCTTTTTGAGAATGGACAGACGTACACATTAGTTCAGGTTCCAGTTCAACCACCCATGAGGTGGGAGGCAAGTTAGGTGAGCAGCAAGCAGTTGTCATGGAATCTGGGGCAGCAGAACTGTGGCCACTGACCAGACTCCCCCAGACCCCTGGCCTGGAGTGGGAAGATGGCAAGCCTTGCTCCAAGCATTTATGATAGAACTGTTCAGATACCAGGTTTGCTCGAGGTGAATCTCATTTGGCAGTTCTTCTCTCTTATCAGTTTGAGCCTTATATTTGTACCATTAGGGAAATGGGCATAGCCAGCTCAAATTTAAGAAATTCCTACTTTCTCCAAGAAGAAGAGAAGACAAATCTTTATTTCCTTTATTCTTAAATTCACTGTGTGTAAACATTCTCAATATATATACATTGTTTTCATTGCATAACACACAGTATTTGGGATCATTTTGTTATTTAAAAGAAGACTCTTCACAGTGATACACCCACAGCTGACAAAGAGCTGATATTATCTATAACAAAAAAAAAAAAGCAACTGAATGAATGAAGAAGCAAATCACTATACTACTTAATACACATGTAGATCTCAAAGTTTTGCTGTATAATTAAGTCAGAACTGGGCAGACATTATTGTGTGACATTAGGAGCAGAGAGAAGGAAAAAAGTCCCGTCATTTATATGGAGTTGATGAATGATGTATTAACCGTGCATAAGTTGTATAAAACAGGCCAGGCAAACTGACAAAATTTGGCAAAAATAATCCAATCCACAAAGTCAAATTAAGCAATAAAAACAAACTGGTGCTATTCAGACTGGTACATTTCACTTAAAAAAAGGCAGAAATATTCCTAGATTCCCAACAAATCATAAATTCCACTTGTTTTGGCCAAATTCTGGCCCTTCCTATTTCATGCAATACATGTGAATGTTTTCATCCTGCTACAAATTTTGTTGTTGCTCAGTTTTTCTGGTCCCTGATCACATTTATTTATTTCCTAGGGTTATCAAAAACCATTCTAAGAAACATTAAAGGATGTAGGCTGGACATCATGTTTATGTGGCTTCCTAAAGAACAGGACTTGCAGGGACAGTTGTATGTAGCATATGTTACTTTATAGGATATTCTGTGCTCTGCCACCTGATTACCTAATTCAGTAGCAGCTTCATGTTATTTCCTCATAACATTCAGCTGACATGTTCATAATATGTTTGAAAAATTGAGAGAGGATACGATCCTTTTGTTTAAAATGATGATTTCAGTGAAATGCTTGGGTTTTTTTCTTCCCAAAACATCCATTCCCAGTCACTATTAGTGAGGTAAAAGTAAGTCTAATTAAAATATCTCATTCAGTTGCTCCATGTGAAATTAATAAATTTTTCCCTTGTGTGCTGTACATATTAAATTGTTATCATATGTATTCCATCCTCAATGTACCCCTGGTAGGATACCTGTCATTGAAAATCTGTCCTGCTGTCAGAAGGAACCATTCATCATTTTATTTGTTTGCTAGGTGCATCCTCTGCTGCTTGGGGTGGGGGAGTGCTCCGTTTACTTCGGGCACCTCAAATATCTCCCACAGCCTGTTCACTCTGTCATAGCAAGGAATACAATGCTTGTTAAGTTCAAAGGAGACATGGTCTCAGTCATGGACAGCAATGGGCTGCCTCAAAGCTGCAATAGCATAAAGCCTGAAGTACACAGAGCAAAGGAGCCCAAGCTTTCCTAACAAGCTGTAACAGTGGCTCAGCAGGCTGAGAATCATCTTTTCCTTTTCTTCGTAGCTGCTGTGATGTGAGGTCCACCAACAAGGGCAACATGGTACTTTGGGTGATTTTTTTTTTTTTTTTCCTTTGGGACATGATGCAACTGATTAATCTTCTTTCATCTTAAGGAAGTTTTGAATGTTTTTTTCCTCTGAAACACCAGAGATATGAAACACCTCGAACTAAAGCAAGAAGCTAGAGCAAGTTATGCAAGGATACAATATCTATGCCTGGGTTATAGACCAAGTTTTGAGAAAAAAAACCAGGAGATTAGGAATTAAGAAGGAGTGAGGAAATGTTAGCTGATGCAGCTGGAGAAAAAATCTCCCCAAGATTTTTTTTGTAAAAAACTTTGTATTTTACTTTTCCTTCCTTTCCAATGGCATGGATTTGTGCTGTTTGTGAGGGAGTAGAGGGAGATGTCACACAAAGAGAACCACTTGTAAGAATCTCACTCAACACATTTTCATGAAAGAAATTAACCAGGGACCCAGTTAATTACTCACAGTTCTTGGAAGAAGTTATATTGGCTGCCTTCCTGGTTCCACACATATTGCCTTTATTAGTCGTTATACGGCAAGTGAATCATACATGACAGAGCTGGTCTGGCTCTAATATTTTGAGGTTATCTGGTCCTATTTAGTGATGTTCCCTTGAGATCCAGATGTCCCCACAGCCCCTCATGACAGTGAAGAAGGAAGACAACTCATCCTAAGTGGACTTCCGCTCTCTGCTGTTCATCTCTCTTCCTAAGCTAGGTAGTCTCTCAATGCAACCAGAGAAAAGGTTATTTGGTCTCCTTATTCATTCAATTTGTCTTGTCTTTAGGCAGAATCATCTGCTATAAAGCCACTAGAGCATCATCAAAACAAGGTAAAAAAGGAGTGTCTAAGGTTAATTTAGAGAAGGGGAATGACAGACCGCAGATATCTTAACATTAGTTTTCTTTTAATTGTCATTGAAACTAGTTCCAAGTGAAAATCCAGATCTATGTCATAGACTGTATGAAGAAGAAAATATAGGCCTGGACATGTGTAATGCTTTGGCATATGAGATCACTGCTTTCACTCTAGATGAGCAATTTTCAAAGGGTTCTGGGTAGTTCAGGTACTTCAAACTATTTTTGAGTATTCAAGGAGTTTGTAAAGGGTTGATGACTTAATGAACCACAGCTTTAAAAATAATGTTGAGAAACACACTTTGGGCTACCATGTTGTGAGAAAGGACCAGTGAATATCTGCAGACCCATTTTGTCTTAAAAGGGTATGACAGCATTAACATTTCACACACTCCTTCACCCTGCTTTTTTCTGTTCTTCATTAGTTATCCCTTCTCTTACCATGATCTGCTCAAAACCAGTATGGCAGCATGTATCATTAAGCTAAGTAGGCTAAGTAGTAGTAGGCTTAGAAGGCTAAGTAGGAATCATCCCCAGGTTGGAGAAATATTCCAGTAAGGAGAAGATTATTTCAGGCCCTGCATGGATTTACCTTTCTTAATTTGGTAAACTGAGTTTTTGAGCCTTCTGGAAAGTTTTCAAAGGTGGATGTGTGAGGAGCAATCATTTCCTCCAGGAAAACACACAAAGGAGAGGCAAATTTCAAATACCTAAAGCTCAAGTTCATGGACCTTACAGATGAGCTCAGAGCATCTGGATAGAGCTTGGTTCAAAGGAAATTTTACCAGGAATGAAGTGAAAGAAGATAAAGGTAAAGAAAGGTGACAGCACTTTCTTTTCCTTCTAAGGAGCACACAGTAATTTGTGTTTAAAGTCAGAATCAGGCAAGACTAAGAAAGTTTCACTCATGTCTTCTATGAAATACAAAGATGGCAGTGTTGACAGGAAAAGTTTTATCCATGTTAATGAAGTTCATTATTGGGGGTTGGATGAAGTATTTACTCATGCCCTAGGATGGGATGTTGCCTTATCACAGGTAGAGACATATTTTAAAGTTGTTTTTCATAGCAGAGATAAAGTGCTGAAAACACAGGATCCAAATTACTGCTGCTTAGAGTGCTTTCCTGGCTTGAATCCACAATGTCAGAAAGAACTCCAAATCAGAAAAAAAAAAAAAAAAGCATGTGCACTATGTCCAAAGTCATTTAGGTGCCTAATTGTCTATGAAAACATTATGAGCTATTGAAGATCTTGACAAGTGCGATTAATCTTAAGGGGACGCAACATTCTCCTGCATTCTCACAGCTTCTCCTAAGCCACAACCCAATATTGCTGCTACGACCTATTCCACAGGCGGCTGAATTATCATGCAGATAAGATAGGTGCCAAACGCTCTGCGTCAGCAGTGGAATATCATATTTTAGAACTCCCATTCATCAAGGTGGCTTTAAATATGATTTATTAAGGAGCCACAAGTGGAATACTTTCATGAAGTGACTCTAGTTGAGGTGGGTCCAGCCACCAGACTGAGGAAAAGCAAGACCAGGAGTCACTCACCAAGGATGGACCAGACCAAGGCTCCAGGAAAGTATGCTCAGGAAAAGAGAGAAATCAAGGCTACCCCAAACCAAAGGACAAACCAAAAGCAAGGCTGGGAAATCAAAGAGCTTGTACTAGAAGCCTTGAATAAAGATGAGTTAGGACTAGAATGAGATAAGGCAGGTTAATCAAGAGGCAGGAACTACACAGAACTGCAAGGCAGTGAAAGCAGTTTGTGGGGTTGCCCCCTATGCCTCAATCAGAAACACATGCCAGCCCTCAGCTATTCAGCCTTTTCAGGACACTGTTCTCCTAGAAAAGTATTGAGCCCAGCTTATGGCTACAGAGCTTGGCTGCTTAGTCAGGGCCTGAGGGAGGCGGATATGTGCCAAACTTGATGCGAATGATCAGTTTATTCATTCAGTGTAGGTACATCAATTTACAAACAGGGAAAATTTGTATAACAGAATTGTTGAATCTCTCAGGTTTATTCTTTTTCATCTTATGAAAGTCTGTGGATCATGTCTCAGGACAGGAATGAAGTTGGGGTATGTGGTGGACTGTACCATCTCCCAGGCCTCTTTTGGCTCTGGGGCTGTGCTACAGCCCTTCATGCTCTCCAGGCACTGCTGCCAGATGTGCTCACAGATGAAGACAAGCTCTGTGAATGTTCAGGGCTGCAAAGCAGAACAGTTGCTGTAGCAGCAGTGACAAAGATACGGTCCTTGATGTGAAGGAGATGGGCACCAGTTGTTTGTATTTCGTCTCAGTGTGAGACAAAAGACATGGATTGCAGTCATTCCTGAAGCGTGGCCACATCAGAAGTAGAATGTAGTCATGAAATCTGTAGTATAAAAGTAGGTATATGCTTCAGCAGCTTGCTGAATTATGGGCTCTGTAATTGCCAGGGTATGTTAAAAGGTCAATCTGTTAGTTTAAGTACAGCATATAATAGAAATCAGGCACTCAAACTGGAGGAAAGATGCACTGATATCAATATGAATGTGCTTTATACTGATATTGCTAGGTAACTGCAGCATATAATGATTTCAGTTTTAAAAACCAAACCAAAAACTGCACATCTCACTAAAACATTTTTAATGGCATAAAAATCTCATTGGACACAACAGCAAAGAACAAGCATGCTATGTATGGTTTATATCAGATCAACAACCTTTGCAGTTTTCATTAACCAAATAGTAGAGAAAAAAAAAAAAAAAAAAAAGAGTTGTTTTGAATTGTTTTGAATCCACAATACCTCAGTTAGCCTTACTACTAGATACGTGGAAGGGATACGTGTGAAAACCAAACATTGATCAACTAGAAAATGTAACATTCCTACTTAAAAAAAATAAGGCATGTAATGAGAAAATAAAATTATTTATGAAGCCAAACATCTTTTAAATCTTTAAATTCTCCACATACCTTCTAGGATTATAGTAACCTGTGGAAGGTCATTATAGTTATAAGGGAAAAGATTAAATAAGCACTTAAGCAGACATAAATAAAATGGACAGGTTAAAAGCTATTAAATTGAACAAGTCTAGAGGGAAACCTAATCAGTATTGCAAGGAATCCAAATTAACACAGAAAGAAACAAACACAGTGTTACGAATGGCTAATGGGAAGTAGCAACTCTGGAAGTACAAAGTCTTAAGAAGTCCCAAGTCATCTCTCCCACAGAAAGTTCTCGGGTTATAAGAAGGAGCACAAAGAATTTATTACAGGAAAATTTCTAGAGCGAGTTCAGAGCTTTTCCCCAATAACACAAAGCAGGAGGTAAAATTTGTATAGAAATAATATAATACGGTTGAAAATTAGTAGCTAGAAGGAGGCCTAAGGGAACAGCCTGCTGTGGTGTTTGCTTCAACAACTACTCAACCGCAGTGTGCTCTGACACAGCTACGTCTGTCTAAGGAGAAAAATGGGAGGGTGAAAAAACGGCTGGAAAATGGAGTATGACTCAAGAGCAAGCATTCTTCCTAGGAAAATGTCAGGGTGAAGGAAGGCACCACCTTCTGATTTAGGCTTAAAGACCATCAGCCAATCGTTTGGATCAAGAGAGTGTGGTAAGAAATATGCCTGCTGTAGAGGTGTCGGGGGGGATGACAGAGATGCAGTGGCTGCTGTGTCTGTTGGGCCATTGCTAGAAATGTAGCTTGATCCCTCAACCAGTAATGTAATTTCACCCAGGGAAAAAGAACTAGGCTATACATGAAGGAAAAACATATAATGAAAAAGAAACAGGATTTGGTTTATTTACTCTTGTGTTCCAGAGGTGTAGCTCCACTGAACTCACTTGAGGGATGTTTCTGCTAATAAATCTTTTTAAACGAGGGATGGATTATACTCCAAGTATGGCTATTTCTAAATATGTCTGGTTTTTCTATATTTCTCAATAATTCTATTTTTATTTTTCTGACTTTTGCCTGAACAAAAAAAAAAAAATAAACAGAAACATTTTTTTTTTTAACTAGTTCTCTATGCCCCACAAAGACTAAAGTCTGCACACTTTCTAGAGAACAAAAAATAGCGTACAATTCTGTGGGGAAAAAATAATTAAATACAGAATCAATTGAAAATGTTATGGAGGTAACCTTTTAAAATGTATATGCTGCTGTCATGCAAAGGTATCTCTGCAACTCCATTCTTTCTTTCAAATGCTACAGTCTGACAAATATGGATAAATGTTGACTTTTAATGGCACCTGATGTACCAACAGGCATAGATGCTACTTAATTCAACAGCATCAGTTAAATGCAGGTCACTGCATTAATTGAGTATATCTGTTATAACTGATCACTTTGTTCCCCCTAATTTTAATAAGCAATTTTGCCAGCATGTTTTCTGGAAATATTACAACATATTCCTGCTCTGGGAAAACCCAAAGGGCCTATTTATCTAGTTCAGCTGTATTCTTGTTTAAACAGAGGGTCATAGTGAAACCAAAGGATTGCCATTTTGCCCAGAAGACAGGTCTAAGGTTTGATTTAAGACTACAGCAAGTCTGCAGGAGGGAGAATCCTTTTCTACAGGCCACGTAAGTCATTCTGAGCAAAAAGAATACCAGCATCAAAGATGCCCCAAGCAATGAGAATCACAGCCGCTGCGATTGAATAACCCTAGATTAAGGAAGAGAAGGTTTAGCATCCTGATTTTATTTTCTGTGCATGCCATGATTTGACGTGTAGTTAACCAAGACAGGGCTAGGAACCCAAACAGTGTAAGAAAAGCAAACTAAAATCAGGCAAAGAATGCTTTGTCCTACATCAGATTTAGCCCTCAGGTGATCAGGCGCTGCATGCTTTTAATTTTACCAGCTAGGGATATTTTTTTAAATGTTCAGAGAACAAACGTGTCTGAATATTGAGCATGACACGAAATGTCATGAATGCTTAGAGTTGCAGGTCCTACAGCCAAAGGAGGAAGATGCGAAGGGAATGAGCGTGTTTTGCCAGATCCAGGGTGAGAATGTCCCTGCATGAACAAAAGGCTCAGGATTGGACGTCGTATTAGGGG
>JAAGNO010020643.1:83960-99465 GCA_033439905.1 Ceryle rudis | reverse complement strand
ACCAAGGCCACTGCTGGATCTTGTGTACCACACTGGGGGGTGCAGAAAGTAAAAGGCTGCACCTGCAGGGAGGAGCACACAGGACTGACAATTGAGGGATTCCATCCCATATATGTCATATTCAGTATGAGGGATCAAAATATACATATATTCAGATGAGGGATCAAAAGAGTCAAGTTCTGCTTGCCTTATCTCTTCTGGGCTCTTCCTCTCTTCTTCAATTGTCAGCATTTGGGGGGACTCTGTCCATTCTGCCTTTCATCCTGACCTGTGTGTTCCTGAATCCAGTACCAGAATCCAGGTGCTGAACACCATTCCTGTCTGCCACTGGGCCCAGTCTGGGACTTTTTCTGGTGCCGGCTCCACAACATCAGTGCTGACAGTGACATAACTGCCATCAAGGGGTGTTGAGTTCAATACTATATTTATATATATATATATTTGTATCTATTCCATTTTTATTGTTATTATTTAATTTTCATTAAAGCTGTTCTATTTTCCTTTTCTAATTGCAAAGACACTCTCCCTTATTCCCTTTCTCTTCCCCTTTGGGGAGGGAGGGGGTTAACAAAGAGTGTCTGTTATAGGTCTAGTAGGCTGCCCTGACCCTAAACCGTGACAGTAATCCTTTTTGTAGGATTTCAATGGAGAGCATCTCTGTTGTGATAGATCTATGTGCATTATCTCTCTTGCAATATTAAACAAAGGGAATATTTAAAAATATAGTAAGTCTAATGTTTTCGTACTAATGTTTGAATTGAAAACAAAAATAACAACAATCACATGGATGAGTTGTTTCACCTGGGCCAATAATTCAGCCCATTACTACTACCACTGCACAAGATGAAGAAGTACAGTGCATTGTAACACTCTGTTAACATCTCTCACATAGCTTTTTTGAGTCTTTTGCAATCAAGTGTGCAGCAGGAATAACTGGCATTTGAAAGACACTGATAATGGAACATATTTTTTTCATTAAAGAAAATTTTCTGCTTTATTGATCTTCTATAGTTTACATGAAACATAAGAAATGGAATCTTGTGTCCCTGGAACATCTGCATTGCTTCAAAATTTGAAGTTGGTATGCAGTCCAGTGAGTCGTTAAGTCAGAAATGAAACTGAACTGTATTCACTATATACAGCGGCATCCAGATCGTATTTGTTCTGCCCATTCATATTTCCTTCCAATTATATTTCATTCTGAAAACAAACATTTTATCAAGGGTTGAGGAACTCGCCTTTACCCCACATCAGACCTCACAATTCTTTCTGACAAAGAAAATGGGTAACATTATTTGTCACTGATCACAGTCAATAGATAATTGAATGCCTCAGGAATTTTTCTACATTTTTTTAAGTGCTCTGTAACTATATGGTAGTGAAGGCAAGAATGATGCCACAGCCAAAAAACATAATGCCAAGAGGAAAAACATGCCTGAATATCAGTGTTCAACAACGTAAGTCCATGGCAACATCTAAAGAGACTGTGCAATCATGTTGTGCAGTAAAGAGGGGAAATATCCAGTCAAATCTCTTGCTGAGCTCTGTAACACATTCCCATTCTAAAGTGAAGATAGGCAAAGGCAGCATCACCCTGAAGGGTCTCATCTCCAGCTGGGGGGAGCTTCCATGATTGATAGATTTATCATTAACAACTATTCAAATAAAACTAACTTGTTGGTGGATAATTCCCCTAACATCAATTTCGCTCACTACAGAGTTTGGAAAAGGAAAAAAATTAGTTCAAACTGAATGTGACTACGGAAATTTTATAGTTCTGCTGACCAAAACAGTATCTAACCATGTCCCTGGCATACACTTTCAGTTTCACATCTTATTTCGATAAAGACAATACTTGTCCACCTCTTCATTTCAAGTAACCCTTAATACATCTTTCACCTTTCTGACAATAGCATGAAAAGTACTCCTGTGATAATATACTTATTTCTGAATAAGCATGCCAAACAAAACTACTAAAGACCTTATGTCCTGTTCAGGAAGCAGAAATCAACCCAAAGTGAGTAAGTGACCCTTCTGGAAAAATAAAAAGACAAGAAAAAGACCTATTCTTTAAAAATTCAGATTTACATTACAATTTAAAGAGATTGGTTACAAATGTGACACGTTAAGATTCCTGAAGAGTTATTTCACATACTTTTTCAGTCTAGCACTCAGATTTAAAATATCAAAGCTGAACACGATTTTCTACACCAAGCAGCTTTTCCTCCCCTGGCTCATTATTTGATGCATTAGTGTATGATATGGGTAGGCACTGAAAGGTGACTTACAGGCATTTATTAAATCACAATGGTTTACAAAATTTCTAGATAAGGCAATGAGCTTGTAAGAAGTAGTCTCCTGGGAAATAAAAACCACAGCAGGCAACCTTTTCTTTGGGCATCTCACTTTTCATCAGATAGCAGTGGGAGAGGTCTAATTTGCAGCAGAAGGTTACAAGAAAAATACTGGGAGCATTACATGCCAAGGTATTTGGCTTTTTCTCTGCCTTCATGTGAAACAGAGCTATGATGTGGAGTGGCAGAATATCCAAAGATCTGATGCTAGTACATGGGCCTTTTACTTCATCAGCCAAAAATTAAAAAGGTGAGCAACTAGCTAGATCCCCCTAATGAAGATAAACTAGTTGTTAAGACACGGAGGCCACCTTCTACTGAGTAATAAATATAATTTGAAACTAACAGCCTATCCTATGCCCCTCTTTCACATTGGACAGATAGTATTAACCAAGATTCATGTAACTCAAGGATGGGAAAGGCCAGATCACATACCCTAGTCTGGCCTACTGTGTAATGGCCCACATAGCATAGGCCACCACAGCTGATCTGGGACTGAAACCAAGACCTTGTGACAGACTGGCACAGAGCTTTGTAAAACGTACCCAAACTTGATTCAACCAACATACACAGGCACAGGTGTTCATTTCAGATCTGCTGCTTATTTCATTGACAGAGGCAAAATTTAAATAAAATCCAGAAGTTGTAAGAATTCAGTCCTCAGGCAGGAAAAAGAAACATGAAAAACTGTCTGGGAAACTATTGTCCAGAAACAAATGTATTTTTCATGAAGCAAAATGAGAAGATGCTATGAGAAACCTTGGGATGTCTTGCCTTTATCCTCAGAATACACAATGAAGCAGATGCATTCAACCAACAGTATCATCAGCTTTAGACACTGGAATAAAAATGCTACAGGATATTTCTAAAGGAACTTAGTGGTTTGTCTCTCTTGGAAGAGCTCGCTCTGCAACATAGGCAGACATTTTCATTTTGGATCACTATATCTCACTCTTTTTCATATTTTAGGTATTATAGGAAGCAATAATCATGAACAATGCCTACCCACATTCAAATTATTAATTGCAATCACATGTTAATTTTCTATATTGCTTCAAATAAAGTGGGAATACATTTTGCATTAATATGTTTGAAAAATAGCTCATGAATAATTCATTCAATGATAACTCTTCCAATCAGTCAGAGAGATATAAATACATTTTACTAGTGTTAGACTAACTCTGTTTGTTATTGCTTCACTGAATTCCATTTTTTAAAAAAAAAAAAAAAAGCCAAAATTGCTCCAAATTCTGCTACTATTAGCAACTAAAATTCTTTTTGCACCAGAATTCCCTACTCAAGGGAAGGGAAAATAAAATAATTAATAAATCACACTGGCTCCATAAAAATTCCATACCACTATCCAACTATATATGTAAAAAATAAATAAATACCTATCTCTAGGAATAGTCAGTGGGAGAGAAATGCATCCCAAATCCATTTTCATCCAAACAAGCCTCAAGCTTTTGTACACACATCTTCCAATTGTGGTTTTGAAAGTTTACCCCTTGGAGCACACCTGGCAGCAACTGAAAATGGTAAATGCTCCAAATCCATTTCATGTAATCACAGCTGTAACCTCCCTGCCTCTGTCCTCCAGGAAAGATTCTGAGGCACACATCATGTGAGAAAAACTGAAATCAAATTGATTATTCATTTGTGTTATCATCATCCCCTCCTGGATTAAATGAGAGGCTTCTATTACATGGCAGATTTTTGCCTCACTAAACCCTGGATTTTCACTTTGCTTTTTCAGATACAGTTTTATCCCTCTTTTCCCCTCTTGTGGAAGCCTTATTGTTTTCCTTTTGAATTGCAATTATCACTTTACAATACTAATCCTTTTCCAAGCAGCCTAGATTTTCACCTCTTTGTATTGAACCAGATTCTTCAACATTTGATCCAGTAACTGGCTTATTTTACCCTCTAATCCCTCATTTGCCACCTCTGCATACAACCTGGATCTTTCTGTACCTAAACAAGCTATTTTCCACACTCTCATTACCTCTTCCTTTGTGCTTTTCACGTCATCCTCTCTAATGCACAGGATTACCAGTTCCTTTTCTGTCCAATAAACCTTGTTCTTTTCTTGTTTTACCTCTAATCTTATTTCTCAAAACATATTTCAAGCCTTTTTTTTTTTTTTATGTAATTCATATTTTATGCTCAGAATTTAGCTGAGTATTTTGAGCTGTTGCTTTGTATGGTGTAACAAAGAAAATCAATGATAATCACAAACTGTACCAAAATACACAAAACAGAAGCATAAAAGGTTTGTTCCAAGGGGTTGTATGCATGCATATAGTGTAGTTAAGCTATACTATCTCCCTGTTGAGCTATGATGAACCTTCATTTGTAGCAGTACACAAAACAGAAAATTCCATCCTACTGGGCTGTATAACCACAGAGAGGAGAAGAGTTTTTAATGCCTCACATTGAGTTAAAATTACCAGTTATTTGTAAGGGTAGAACCACTTTTATTTTGCAAACAACTGAATTTGGATTATACAGCGAGCATCACCAGCCACAGTCTGAGTCCCACCAGAGCCAAGTTTATTGAACTCCAAAGACAACTTGATGCGTTCCTTTAGACTTCACTGATATTTCTCACTAAATATAGCTTGTTTGAATGAAAAACAGAAGAAAAGATGCAAAGAGAGAACACACACAACAGTTAAATCAGGCAAAGAAACATTTCTTTATTTAGCTGTAATAGAGATTTTATACATAGATAGCCTTTACAGAGACAGAAGAGCTTTGTCCACTTCCCTGTCACTAATGGCTTTAATTAGACATCAAAGACTTTCCACCTTTAGGCAGAAAGCCATGGGCAGGCAACACCAGGGCATTCACATGCCAGATGCCACACCTGGGCAAACACTTCACGGGGGTATCATTTTTGCCTACACAAGCTGGAGGCCGCAGGGGGTGCAGCAAGCTGCGTGCTCCTGATGTGACTCTCGCCAAAACAGAGCTGGCACATGGAGCCAGGCCCCCATGCCCCAAGAGCTGGCACAAGAGCCAGCTTTGCCACTCCAGCTCCTTCACAGACAGTCCCTTTGTGAGTGACAGCGCGAACACATCCACAGTTCTCTCAAGAATACTGTCAATGTTTCCCTCTGTGTTTATACCCAAGTATTTCCAGTTTACACAAGATATAAATAGGCCTGGCTGTAGATGGGCTCCAGTTCATTTTCAGGTTTGTGACATCTGGCTCAACTAGAAGTTTATACCACTGAACAGATATTTCTTCAAAGATGAGTCTTTAGAAGTGAACAATCCACCATACACTGAACTTGGATTACATTCTTCCAGAACATCTGCAGTGATACAAACATCCCTAAAGCAGAACAGATTGCAAGGATTTAAACCTGCATTACTGTTAGTTTTATGCCTTTACAGTTTCATGTAAAAAGTTATGAATAACCAAAGCCATTGGGATAAGAGAGGTTAATGGGATTGATTTGCCAGACTACATGCATTTCCATAATGTTGAAATGATAGATTTTTTTTTTCCTCAGAAATGTAAGGATTACTATCAGATGTCTAGAGGGCAAGCACCAAGGAATCTAAGCGTGTGAACCCTTATCAGACTATCTTTAATGTGTAATATTGTTAGAAATAATGTAATTAAGGATACTAATATGGATTTCTCAAATAAATTATGCTAATTATATTATCATTTTAAAAATTATAATTAAATATTCAATTATAAGAAACACAAAGAAGACTCAACAATTACATGGCATGTCTTTGTCATGGTGAATATGTTTTAAATTAACATAACAGCTCATTAAAACCAGCTGATTTTATGGAACTACATACGACAGTTCTACAATGTACTTCCACTGACATTAAAATCAAAATCAGTGTAGAGTGCTATGAAGAGAGACACTTCCATCCTCTTGCTTAAGCTGATGTGCTTTGTTAAACTGATATAACTGTGTTCGAATGTATGAAAATGGGGAAAATCCCCTTTTTTTTGTACCACTTTTTACTCAGCTTTTTCCAATGGAGCTTATTTACATTGCAGCTCCACAAATACTCCTACCATGTCAGTGAACAAATGGAAAACTTCCATGCAGGAGTGGCCCAGGGCAACTAGGAACTTAAGATGGCTTCATCATCAAAACTAGAGTTTCTCCTGTGTTACCTAATCTGCATAACTCACTGTTCAGGGAAATTCCCTAAAATTTGCTCTGAAACTCATTTATACAAATACTGCTTGATTGTTAAAAACTACTTGGGACCTAAAGACATATGGTAAGTGGTTTCAGAATAAACAGGTAGTATGCATAGAGTTCAATGTAAACTAGAAATCAAAACCTTCCTTTCTCACTTTTAAATAAAAGGATACCAAGCAAGCTGCAAGTGGTTGAAAGTTTATCCTGTTAACTTCCTTCCCCCATCCCTAATATATTATGAATAAGTATATTGCTACACGGTTTTTGAAAACATATTAAACAGAAGGGAAGGAAAATGAAACTCATTTTAATTAAACAAACAAACAAAAACAAACAAACAACAACAAACCAGCAAAACAAAACAAACCCCCACAAAACAAACAAGCAACACCCAACAACCTACATTAGGGCATTATCACTTACTAAAATTCTCTTTTATATGGTAGGAGAAATTTGATATAAAAAGTAGGAGTGAATGTAAGCATTTAGTTTTTGGCTAGTTTCTCACCAGTTTAACTAACTTTCTGAAAGTCATTCAAAGTACCATATGTAAGAAATCCCTACAGCCTCAGTTCAAATAGAATTTGAGGCGTAAGTCAACTCTGAAAATAAAGAGAAATTGAAATTGGTAATGAAATCTGTGTTTACTTTGAGTAAGGTCATCTACAGAACTGCAGATTTCACTCAAACACCTTTTCTTTCTGCAAATTCTGAATGTTTCTATTCAGTGTTTTTAAGCAGAGGTCACATTCCACTTAAAAGTAGGTGAATTCTATGTAAAAGATAAATGAAAACATGAAAATAATTTAATTGATATAGTCTATATATAGTTTAATGAAAGAGCCTCTAAAACCCATCCCCGATAGGTAAGACATCAGTCATCTTAAGTAGACTCCTGTATGGCCACTATAAGATTATAAAAAGGGATCAAGTCCTCCTCATACCCATTATTATCATTGTCAAGAAAAGCACCACAGTTAGTAATATTATAATGAAATTAACATTTTATTTTATGTAAAGATAATATCACAGTCTTATTGTGGAAGGAATAAAGCCACATATTTGTACCCACTATGAGAACAAGCAGCTCCTCAGGACTCTGAACTTAAAGCACTACATCTGGCTATGTTGTCCAACATCATTAGCCTCTTCTGGTACTCCTTTGAAAAGAGAAGCTATGAACTTGAGACTACAAACATCACTGACTATAACTTCTGTATAATTCAAGCTGTTGCTCCACTCACAGTACCTTCTTTAAATGGCTACCAAAAATATTGTTTCACATCATCTTAAGTGACCTTGAAGGAAACTGCCACTAAATTCTCCCCACAGGAGACAAAACTGAATATTGTGCAAAGACCCTGCAAGAATTTTCACACTGCATGCAATACTGGTCTCTGTCTTTCAGCAGCTGGGGTACCATGCCATCAGATGTCGTATCCCACAGCTAAGCTACCCCCATTTTGAATATTGCATTGTGTACCTGAAGAGGTATCCTATAGCTTTGTTAACAGACATCAGATTGTATTTCCCCTGGTCATACCAACTTTGTCAGACACTTTGAGGTTAACAGGAAATTAAGCATACTGGAAAACAAGTTATTTCACCTGTCTTAATACTGTGAAGTGGGTACTTTCGTACTTGTAAGATAAGGTAAAATCCAACATCTAATGAACAGATCCAGAGGTAATTCTTATGCCTTGAAGAACTTCCAAACCTGCTGCGAAACTTCTGGGAGAAAGCTAGGGACCTGGACAAAGTTCTTGCAAGAGCCAGATCACCAACCAGAAAAAGGGAAATCCTTTTGGAGGAGCTGCCCAGAAAGTTTAAGACAAGACGGTTCCATTTCCCAGATTCACAAGAAATGTGTATTATGTATTTCTCCCACTCTATCTTTTCTGTACAATTTTTGCTGAACTTCCTCGTATCACATGTGAGTGGCAAGGTTGAAAAGTTAGAATGTTTCTTTCCCAAGCTCACCACTGTGTTTTATCTATAAATTTGGAAATATCAGATACACAGAAGCAAAATCTTTACAGGGAAGATTATTTAACAAATCTGTTGTCAGGCCCTATCAGATCATATTGTTCTGTCACTTCCTATTTATTACTCTCTCCTAATGCACTCTGGTCTCCAGGTGATAGGAATATTTCCTAGTCATGATGAATTATTTCTCAAGATTGACCTTTTCACAGCTGCTCTCCCACCCCCCAACACCTCCAATGTTTGTAAGTCAAATGTGAAGCTGCATTAGTGGTAACTCAATTAGCAGACACCTGATATTATTACATATTCTGGATTGCAACTTTTCCTCAAAGCAGAAAGAAACAGGCTTTAAAAAGAAAAATAAGTAAGGGAAAGACTCGCTGAACACCCTTGTATAGGAAACAATAACTTCCAAGCACTGTCGCCTTCACAGAATTGAGCAGCAATATTCACTAAAACATTTGGTGAAATTTGGTGTTAATTCCATCCCATTAATTTACAGCACTGGAGCAGCACAGGGGAGGAATCTATGAAAAATAAGTCTGTTCGGCAGTGATTTAAAAAGCTGGGTGCAGAGAAGGTTAGGAAGGGGTGTTATCTTCACCTGGGGGAGGTACTCCCTCTATTCCCAGTTCTTTCCAGGTACAGTATCTGCAAATAGCTCAGTGTCTTGCAGAGCAATGAGATCACACACATGGCATGTGAAACCATCCTGGTTTTAGTTCTAGGAACAGAAGAAATGTGTAATGGTTCAGGTCCCTAATGAGCACCAGCTAGGATATTGCTGAAGGGTGATACAGCTCAGTGCTCTTGGCCTCAGGCCAGCGTGGGTTGGGAATATGATGAACTAGAATGTCTCACAGAAATATGCTTAGTCCTTGCCTAAAAAAAATGCAAGTACTAACAACAGTGCCAGACATTTCTTATTCAAAGGCTGAGAGATTTCCACAGCCACTCACTTGGCACTAGCCTACTAAGACAGAAAAGCAAAAGCACACCTTGTGCCCTCCTTTTGTCCTCACTGCTCTCTCCAGGAACATGCTATTCACAGCAAGAGAATATAGGGCCAAGAAGGACAACTACATTCTTTTGACTTCTGTACTCCCTTCCTGCCTTCTCTGATAATTGTATCTAGATCAAGAGTGGTCAGTTGATGTCAAGCTCAATACATAAAAGCATTTAACTTGCTCACCCTCAGTCTTCAACTCAGAGATATCAAGTATCTGCATTTTAAAGCAATACAAGCATGCACTTGAAAGAGCTATCCAACAGTCCATAACATTTTCAGGCCCACCTTGCTCAACGAGAAAGATAATACAAAGTTTTGCATCCACTGTGCAAAGCGCCATATTCTAGGCAATGCATTTTTTATTTGCTCCTAGATTTATTACATACAAGCACAAAATGTTTTTTCAGATAGTAAGCGTTACCTACAGTCCTCTCTTAGGTACACTTCTGCTATCCCATGGAATGAATGGTTATACAAACTTTTTCAACAAAAGTTAGAACTGACAGCTTCCCACCTAGACTTAAGCCATGGGAATAAGGTATCCGGAGGAAAAAAAAAAAAAAAACCAAAACCAGCTTAAGCTAACTTTTTCTCCTGTGAAACAACTTGAATAAGACCATTTCATCTTAATAGAGCACAAAATCACCCCTCAAATAAGGCAGGTATATCTTGTATCATCATACCTGCATACACAAACAACAACAACAAATCAAAACAAAAAAAAACCAAACCAAAACCAACCAAACAAGACACACTAAGAAAACCAGATTTTCTGTAGGCAGAAGACTGGAGCAGGTGACAAAACTTACTGCTCTCTCAAGAAAACTGGAGCACAGAAATGCTTAATCAGTCTCAGTTAAGTTTGACAAGAAAAATGCAATAGTTTTGCTTCCCATGGACTGTGTTTTTCCATTCCCTTTCTAATTCCCAAGACCCTTTGGAATTACTGTGGACCCTTTCCACAGTGGATTAAAGTTCTTCTACCATAACAGCCTTCCCATACATCCCAGTTCACTAAGACATTTATACATGTCCATGCCATGAGGGAGAGTGAAGGAATATTTGTCTGAGAAATGTGCATTTTTTCCCCCCATGAACACAATTTCTGAAGACTAAGGCAACTGTGCTTCAGCCATTATTGGTACACCTGCTGTATCTTCTGCTAAAAACAAAGTCCTCTCACTTTACTCCTAAAAAGGTGATAAAGAGCTATGAAGTAGCTTAATCAAGTTTCTAAGATTTTGCTTTACTGCTGGCAAGCAAGGTAAATAAGTCAGTGCAATAACCAGTGACACAGAAAATGAAGTATTACATTCCTTGCTTATTACATTACTGAAGATATTGCTATGCCACTTGCAAGAGCGTTGGGGAATTACAGCCTCACCTCCCTTCTTGCCTTTTACCCTCTCACACACCCATACCCTGCTCTGAAGGAGATGGTCATGGGTTATGAAATGACAACCTAGATAACTTCCGCGTGTTTCAGTGGAGCTTAGTGAAACATAAATCTATAACACAAGAGAACAAGAGAATAGCATGAGGACAGGATGAAGTAAGGGACTTTATTAGCGTATCCCTTTTTCATACTCCAGAAACATATATGGGACAGAAAGTCATCTCACTCCATGTGCTTACAAAAGCCCAGAAGGGACTGTCACTGGTAGCATCAACAAGAGCTGCCTTCAGCCACCCCATGCCATGTGAGAGTTAACCAAATCCCTCTTTGCCCTGTGTTTAGGGGTGAGATAGCTTCCCAAACCATTTGCATTTAGTACATTTCACACGCACCTGAAAACTTGACTCAAATACTTGCATTTCCATTCTATCTCTTAATAAACCCCCCAAAAATCCCACCATGCATATTTAAGCCCTGCCTGGTTTTCAAAAAAGCTCAATAAGTTCTTAGAGAGACTGATTTTTTTTTTCTACATGACTTTTACCATACCATAGTTTTAAGAATTACATACAGATGGCATGATCTTGATCACAGCTGAGTTTGATCGCTGTTGTGTAAAAACAGCATGCATACAATAGCAGGCTGAGCAGGGTTTAAAAATAATTCACTTTAAAAGTAATAATAGCAGTACATTCTCTTTTCTGCTACCGCTTTAGGTAATGACTTTATTTGGGTACCAACTGTCAGATTCACAGAAACATTTTGAAGAGTGAGAATGTTGAGATATTTTCTGTAACAGTGATCACAACAACCATGAAGATGACAGCAAGTGACTTTAGAAGAGAAGCACAAGACAGAAAGACATTTCATAAATGTTCAT
This sequence comes from Ceryle rudis, assembly GCA_033439905.1. Lineage (NCBI taxonomy): Eukaryota > Metazoa > Chordata > Aves > Coraciiformes > Cerylidae > Ceryle > Ceryle rudis. Next base: position 87,656 of record JAAGNO010020643.1, on the reverse strand, counting down.
TACATATTACCTGCATAACTCACCCCCTCCTAGGTTAAGATTTCTATCTGTTTGAATTAAATTTTAATTACTTACAAGAAAAAAAAAATATATAGTTGATGTGAGCTTTTATACATGCATTTTATCCTTTTCTTAAGGTGTCACTGGAGTACTAAAGTGGGCCCTGACCACTGAACTGTAGCTATGATTTTTTCCACTCATTTATTATGGTGTTTCAAAGATTCTAAATGTTGAAGTATCACACTGTATGTTCAATGCTGTTTATCATGTATTTCACAACGGTAAGAAAGCTCAGTACTTTTTAAAAATTGCTCTCATTTATTACTAGGAAAAAGCAGAAGTTTAAGAATGTCCTGGTTTGAGTGAGAACAGAACTAATTCTGTTCAGTGATTTTAATTTTCAGCTCAGTTCTTCTAACTAACTGCACTGGCTGAAGTCAGCAGCCTGTTTTCACAGGCAGTGTCTGCTGCTGGCAGTGATAACACCCCATGGTTAGAGTTACTGCCAAGGATTGGTGTGCAGACCAAGGCCACTGCTGGATCTTCTGTACCACATTGGGGGGTGCAGGAAAGTGAAAGGCCACACCTGCAGGGAAGAGCGGACAGGGCAAGTGACCCCAACCTGACCAACGAGGTATTCCAGCCCATATGTGTAATATTTGGTATTAAGCAGAGGGATCTGGAGGGTCTATAGCTTGCTTGCTTGCTCACTCACCCTCTCTCTGGGGGCTCCTAGGCTCTTCTCCCCTCTTAGACTGCTTTGCCAGCTTTGCTTGGCTTGGCTCAGGTCCTCTTTCAGTTCCTTCCTCGGAGCATCCAAGGAGGACTCTGTCCGTTCTGCCTTCAGTCCCAGTCGGTGTGTTCCTGAACCCGGTACCAGAATCCAGCCCCTGAACACAGCTCCATCTGCTGCGGGGCCCAGTCTGGGACTCCCCTGGTGCCTGCTCCACAGCATCAGTGGTGACAGTGATGTAATTACCATCAGGGGGATTGGGTTCAATACTGGTTTTGTATATATTTGTACATAGTCTATTTTATTATTATTCTCACTAAAGCTGTTCTAGTTTCCTTTCTAATCACTGAGTCTCTCTCCCTTATTCCCTTTCTCTTCCCCTTTGGGCAGGGAGGGGGGTTAACAGAGAGCCTCTGTTATTGGTCTAAGGAGCCGCCCCGACCCTAAACAGTGACAAAGAAATACCTTGCTAGAAAAATGTCATTGTTATTCAAAATATTTTTTAAAAAAGGCATTATTACCTTAACCAGAACCAAACTATAACAAGTCCTACAGAACTTCTGAAATTCAGAATACTCATCTGACTAGCCACTGACACCAACTAGCAAAGATCAATTTAAGGAGGGTAACTGTCTGCACCAGCTGGTGCTTGCAAGACCACAGTTCAGCGTAGTCTTTTCCTATCACCTCCCTCCTCAACTCATTCCCCATGTTTCCTCATTAGTGTGGTCCTTCAGAAGAAGCCACCTTCTCCACGCTGACACTGATGTTCACTGTGAACCATCAGTTACTCTGTCAAATCTGTTCAGTTTTGCACCTGCTTTGACCCGGACAATGACTCTGGTTCTGCAGCAGTGCAGTCCTGTGTGCTGTATGTAGCTCCTATTTTAATTTCTCTACTATCAGTACAACTCTTTCTGATTCCTGGCACAGCACAGCTGCCACTGATGTTTCCAGGGCAGTGCTCCCCAGCTGTTTTGCTTTAGCTTCTGAACTGACTGAACATCACAGCCCAGAGGGTTGTGATCATGTGCAGTATGTTTTATATCCCACATAAACATTGCCAAAGGGTGTGTTTAATAGAGGAGCTGCACAGCTTGGTTTCAGTGGGACAAGAAGATGTGATGGCAGTAGCAGCACTGAGTTATTTTTGCAGTTTGGAAGAGTGTGCCTAGCTGTGCTTTGGGCACAGATCCAAATGTTCTAGGTCTAAAGAGGAACTGTCCCAAGACCAGCACCCCAAGGCCAGCACCTAAAACGCCCTCCTCCTGGGGGGAGGGGCAGTGGCCAGGACTACAGTGGGGGGGCTAAGGGGACCATCACCCTGATGTCACAGGGCCACCACCACCTGGCAGTGCAGCAGTCACAGTGACCTGGGGCAGTAGAAAAGGCAGCCTCCTGCACTGTCCTGCTGCCAGAACTGGCCCCAGGGGCAGCCTGAACACATCCCAAAGGAAGTCCTTGAGGATCTGGTGGAGTTACTTGGAGGGGGCTGAGGGAGGAACAGTGGAGCCAGGACAAGGCTGCTGGAGAGAAGAACTACCAATTCCTGGAGTTGCCCAAGGCTGGCAGGCTTTTTCAGCTGGATGGCAGTGGCAAGACCAAGGGAATACCTTCTTGAGGAGCATTCTTCTCATCCCCTACAGAACCAGGGGCAGCTTCTGTAAGAAATGGGATGTAGAGATATCGGCAGGGTTCCCAGTGCTTTGGAGCACCCACTGGGCTCCTGCCAGGCATGGGAAGTATTCTTGCCTGCAAGATCAATCAGGCCAGGGGCATTTGGCCACTCTGGGAAGCCCCAGGGATGGCTCCAGGTTAAGGCAGAATAGGGATTGGGCATCTCCAGGGAGGCATGACCAACCTGTGGGAGCAGGGGGTAGGTCTTGCTCCCAAGCTCAGGGAATAGCTGATCACCAGCACTGGGTTTAGGAAAGAATTTTCCCACGGGGCAGATTGGTGTTGGGGCCCTGGGGTTTTTTTTGCCTTCCTCTGCAGGATGGAGCATGGCCACTTGCCAGGGTAGGGCTCCTCTGCTCCCTTTTGGCTGGGTGACTGCCTGATGCTCATGCACCACAAAAGTGGCCCTAGTGCCCCACGTCTGGGGGAGGAACCTTTCTCTAGACTCCCAGGGACAGGGAGGCTCCACTGGAGTTGCTTCTTTTCCTCTGTAGCACTAAGCACAGCCCCTTGTCAGGCCTTCTCTGGGTCATTTCAGCTCAGTTCTTGCCCGCTGCTCTTGCACCTCCAGGCATCACTCATTCCCTGGTTCTCTTGGGCTCTCTTCACCAGCGGAAGCTTGTAGCGGGAGTGAGCTCTGCTCTTCCCTTGGCACCATTTCCCCAGCAGGGTTCTTGCTTGTGAACAACAGTCTCTGCTTGGAAGGGCTCCAGCCTTGTTGCCCCATCTGGAGCTGCCACGTTCCAGCTTCCCCTGCAGTTGCAAGACAAGTGCTGGGTAGGCATAAGAGCGCTTTTCATGCATCACTGGCCAAGGAGCACAGCAGCAGAGGAAGTCTTGGAAGGCAAGAAGGATGTTTGTCATTGATACATGTCCTACACTGGAAAACACCCTACAGTACCACACATCTCCTCTCTTGTGTGTGGTCGGTCCTGATGCTCATTCTTCACATTCTCACTCTTCAGAAAATAGTCCCTGCTGGACCTGCCTTCCTGCTGCTACTTTCTGTAGCTCTGTTTTTTCAAGCTAAACTGAAGAAGGCATCAGCCTGCTCCTGGCTGCACATGCTTTTCTGAGCATGGCCTCTGATACAAGTTCAAAAAAATATCAAATAACATAAAATAAAAATCTGTTTCACTTTTAACTTTTGTGTTCTGTGCCCCTGAAAGTGTGTTGGGAGCTGAAACCCCCCTGACATTTCAAGCAAGTCACAGTCTTGTTGTTATTCAAGTCATGGGGAGTGCAGGGAACAGACCAGATCAGCACAGTTCTGCAGGGCTGTGCCT
>JAAGNO010020643.1:57738-83860 GCA_033439905.1 Ceryle rudis | reverse complement strand
GGAGTTCTGCAGGGCTGTGCCTGGAGTTCTGCAGGGCTGTGCCTGGAGTTCTGCAGGGCTGTGCCTGGAGTTCTGCAGGGCTGTGCCTGGAGTTCTGCATGTTCTGACCCAGGCCTGAGGGGTCCATCCAGGAGAGCAGCTCTCTGCAGTGGAGGTCCCAGGTGGGCATACCTACAACATGGTTCAGGCAGGGACTGAAAGCCTCAGATGTGTTCCATGGGCACTTGGCAGGAGATGGTGAGGGTGGGGTCCTCCCACAGGAGGCAACAGGGGCCAGTCCCAGCCATTAAGAACTATGAGCACCTCGAGGATCTTGACAGAAGTAAACTTGCACTCCTGATATGTTCTCCTAAAAACATTTATGGTTGTCCACTTTGGAGACAGAGTATTGGACCAAAAAGACCTTCTTTCTGATAGAGTACTGTAGTACTGTCGTTCTCAGGATCTAGTATCTTAGTATGTGTGTCCAAGGAAAATGGCTCGGGCATATCTACAAATGAGTAAAAGAAGGAAAAATCCATGGAGAAATGAATATGCATTGCTCACAGCAAAAAGATTTGAAACCATTTAGTTCAGGAGCACATCCTGCTTCAGGAAGAAGAACAGAATAGACTAGACTAGAAAGAATAGTTCAGATGGAAGAGACCTGCAACAACCATCTAGTCCTACTGCCTGACCAACTCAGAGAGGACTAAAGTTCAAGCATGGTATTAAGGATGTTGTACAATTGCCTCTTAAACACTGATAGACATGGGGCATCAACCACACCTACTCAAAGCCTGCTCCAGGGTCTGACTACTCTTTCAATAAAGAAGTGTTTCCTCACATCATGTCCAAATATCCCCTGAGAGTTTTGAGCGATTCACATGTGTCCTGGTACTGGATACCAGGGAAAAGAGCTCAGCACCTTCCTCTCCCCTTCCCCTCTTCAGGAAGCTGTAGAGAGCAGGGAGGTCACCACTCAGGCTCCTAATCTCCAAACTAGACAAACCCAGAGTCCTCAGCTGCTCCTCAGAGAACATGCCTGCCAGCCTCTTCACTAGCTTTGGCATCCTTTTTGGGATGCATTCAAAGACCTTCACATCCTTTGTGAATGGTGGAGCCCAGAACTACACACAATGCTCAAGGTGATGCTGCACTAGCACTTAAATACAGCAGGATAATAATCTCTTGTGGATGGCTGTTTGTGCTGTGTTTGATGCACGGCAGGATGAGGTTTGCCCTCCTGATTCCCATAATACACATTGCTGACTCCTGTTGAGCCTACTGTCAACCAGCACCCCCAGGCCCCTTTCTGCAGGGCTGCTCGCCTAATTTAGAGCTGTGTCCAGCATTACCCCATCCCAGATGCAGAATACAGCATCTGTTCTTGGTCAATTTCATGCCACTGGTGATTGTCCAGTGCTCATCCAACTCCCTCTGCAAGGTCTCTTGTGCTTTCAGAGCCAACAGCACCTTCCAGTTTAGTACCATCAGCAAACTTACTAACTGTGCAGTCACATAATTATTTATTTAGAGAATCCAGAAAGAGATTTTCAGCAGATCTTCACATATATTTACACCCACATACCCCTTTGCTTCTCTTCTTTCCCCAGATCACAGGGATCACTGAAAGGCTTCTTATTAGAGCTTCCCCCTGTCACAGAAAGCTTTACATGTCTCCTTCATAATTGAACATGTTCAATCTTATAATATAATTCCCCACTCATTATGGGGATTCAGAATCGTTAAGTTTTCTTATATGCATGAGGTGGCAATGGACCTTGCCCAGTATACACTAAAGCACAGCTAACCTCACACATGATGAGGCATATGTAAATGGATTCACATTTGAATATTTCAGAGGAAAATTAAAATAATACTTCCAGAAGATTAAGATCTCCATCACAATTTGTTGGTGATCCACAGCATATGCCAAATCATTTAACCTTGTAATTCTATGACAAGGTGTCACTTAAAATTCTTATTCCCAGTTTTGTTTTTTGTCTTTATTATTTTATTTTTATGTTAAACAAGTTATAATGAATTACAATGGTACTTGGTTTTTTGCTCTGCAAAAGGAAGTTTTTAGTTTGGGAGTTTTGAGGGGGGTTTTTTGGTGGTTTGTTTTGTTTTTTGTTTTTTGGGTTTTTTTTGGGGGGGGGGGTTATCCTTATTAACATATTTTTTTCTTCCTTTTAAATGTCACCATAAAGAAAGGAACCAGATTTTTATAAAGGAAAAAAAAGGCAAAGTTTTTCATTTTCTATCAGATGCATTCTAGTTTGAATAAGCACATTCCTTTATAGAACAACCACCAGAATGAATAATTATTCCCCTCTCATTTGACAAAACTAAAATGGTTGTCTGCCTTACATACATGAGATTTTTTTTAGTGTAGACACATAAATCTCCCACATTTCCTTTACATCCAAGTGACAAATCTCTTTTTTTTTTTTTTTTTTTTTTTTTTTTTTAATTTTGCTGGGTCTGGGAGCTCTGAATTCTATTTATACACAGGAATAAAGCTATTCTTCATTTCCCAGCCAAAGGTCTCCTCTTGACAGATCTCCATTAGAATTTTTCTTCTGAAAAACTGGATGCCTTTTATCTTCTCTTATCCCTTCCCATGTTCCCAAGTATCAGTCTCTATATAACATTATATATTTTCACTCAGCTATTCCATTAGCCATTATGAACACCTCCATATACATGCCCACAATGTTGAGACAGCAAAACTAATTGAGACAAGGGAGAGTTACACTTTCATTTACAGTCTGGTGGTTCCAGTATGGATACTTTGCTCAGCAAAGGAAGTAGGATAAGAAATATACAGGAAGACAGAACAGAGATCAGGGAGAAGAGGCGGAAAACATATTTGAGGTCAAATTATAGTATTATAAAATGACTTAGACTCCAGAGGTCCTTTCCAGTCTATCTAGTCCAACTACTTGCACAAAGCAAAGCTAACTTCAAAGTCAGACCAGGATGTTCAGGTTCTTCCAAGCTGTGATTCAAAGGCCTCCAAGGGCACCCCAATCTCCCCAGGGCACCTGCTCCAGACTTAGACATGCTGGTGCCCTACGGCAGTCTCCAGTTCCTGAGGAGCTGAACAACAGTATCTGAAAAGAGCACCTGAAGAGTGTCCTCACATCACTGCACTCTACATATTACATTTACGTGATTAATTGCTGTGGAAATTATAGGTAGAAAGTACAATGTCTACGGGACTGTTTAACATTCAAGTGAAGCAGAGGAGGATCTAAAGAAGTAATTTCCCATGATCTTGTGATTAAAATACTAAAATGTAGTAATATTCTGTGCTATTCCTATATTGCAGCCATTCCTTGGAGGCTCTTGAAAAAATCTAAAAGCACCAACCAAACCAATCCAATCCATCTTTTCTAGTAGGAAAACATCGTCATTCCTAAAGGAAGTATAAGTGGGCAGAGAGATGACTGACCACTACTGATGAAGTTTTACACAGAAGAGAGCAAAGGGGCTGTAGGAACTTCCACATATCTGTAACTCACTACTCTAGCCCTTCTCATGTTACAAAAAAAAAAAAAAAAAAAAAAAAAAAAAAAAAAAAAAAAATTGCATGAAATCTACCAAAATACTCAGTGTTGACCTACCTGTGTTCACAGCAAAGCCTATGGTTTCTGCAGTGGCTTTACTAGAGCAGCCAGCCTCACAGGGAACACTTTCAAAGGATTTGCCATCACTATGACCTGCAAGTATCTAGATTGACAGAATGGACTGTCATCGCATATGATAACAGTTAGGTCCTCAATAATTTCCCCAGTGTTTATTCACACAAAGAAAAATTATTTCTGTGACCTTTGCATCCTAAAATTAAGCAGAATAATTGGAAGAATTATTCTATAATTGAAACCCACAGCATGATTATTGTCAGCTCAGCTCCAGAGACTTTTACCTTTAATCCACACTTGATAAAATCTGTAATGAACATTACAAGTAAAAACACCAGGCAATAATAATATTAATAATAATAATATGGTGCTGCCTAAGAAGGCCAGCAATGTTATTCAGTGCTGTCAGTGCCATAAACAGAATGCACAAGAGAATAACCTGATAATAATGAATACACAGCTAGCATTCATGTTTTTGAACTTCCTTTCAATGAACATTTTGTGTAAAAAAAAAAAAATTGAAAAAATGGCTGAGTTACCAATTCTTATTTGAACATCAGTATGCAAAAAGGACAAGTGAGACACGTGGAGCATATATAATGCGACTGCCACTACTGTATAAGAAATTAGTCAGATATGCTTCTGAGTCATAAAAAAAAAATTATGCTCATGGAACATTTTTCCTGTTTTCTTTCCCTTGTGTATTTTAAACAAAAGAACAGGAGACTGCAGGTAAACATGCCAGCCCTCTATAGTCTTCCACCACCACAACCTCCTCAAGCGTAATTAACTGTTGTATTTTTTCAAATCTCAGCTTATCTCTTCCTACACACACAGCTTTCTAATATGAACTTTCAAACATTTTTTTTTTTCCCTGTTTAGCCAAGCCTCAGTTATATGAGAAGAAAATCAGAAAATCCATTCCAGGGCAAGATTAAGAAAAATAAAACGTTGCTGAATTTTGAGTGAGTTTCTAGAGAAATGAATGGCACAACTTTTCACTAATAACACATTGTACCTATAGATACATATCTCACTACCATTTGTAACGTTTTGGGACTGTTTTGAACTAGATGAAATATGTTTTTTCTACATACAAGTGTTTCAAAAATAAGGAATCTTTGCCCAATGAGTCCTTGACTGAGTCATGACCTTTGAAATAACCTTGACTACATCTTTTTTTTACATTCAGCATCCCAAAGAAAATGAAAAAGGGCTTTGAGTCTCCTGTGCTGGGTTTTATTGGAATATAAGCAAGGGCCTTTTAACACAGAGGCAACTCCTCTCTGGTGGGTTAGGCATGATAACAGTATGAGACTCGCAAACCCATCTCCCCTCCGCTCAGGCAGCCCTTTTGAAAGTATCCTTTTGATCATGCATTTCACCCTCTCTGATGCTTCTTACCCTCTCCTCCCCTTAAGACTCTTGAGACACAAAGGGACCACATAGCAAGTCACCCCAGCAGCCTCCCATGTGTTTTCTTCCTTGCTGTTCCTAGGAATTACCATCCTCCTGTACATTCTTTTTCTCCCCCTCTGGGAACAAGCTGTCATCCTTCTTCCACAGCATTCACTGAAACCAGCACACAGCAGACAGGACAAGGCAAACAGGCAGCTGCCTTCTTCCCTGTAGCCCCACCATAGGCAATAGAGCAAACAAAAGAATTAAATAGCTATATAGCCCATGACGCTTTAATAGAGACTTATTCCGTTAGCAGTGAGTGATTTAACGAAGACTAGAGGACTTAAGAGTTAATATATTGTCCTGACATTCACTGCCAGTTTTTAAAGGACATCCTCTTTGTTATCAATCTGCAATTCCCCCTACATGCATACAGCCTCCCAGACAGCTCACAAAGCCTGAGTTAAGGAGGCAGCCATGAAAAGTCATTTGCATTTATTCTTATGTCAAGTTTCAAAGGCAGTTAAATATATAAAATATAACCAAGTTTATAATACATGCTGTATTAGATATCTGTTGGATATTTCTAAAGCACACACCCACAGAAAACAAAATAAAAATGGTAGAACCCAAGTGATGTAAAAATATCCCAGAGACAAACAATTCCCTGGCAGCAGAAAAACAGGCACAAAATGTTTTTACAGTTTCTAAGCCTACATTTGTGCTGTCAATCTCCAGGAATGCGTATCAGGTAAGAAGAAGGGGTGAAGGGGTGGATAGCTGAGCAATAGTCCTCTCCCACCAGCAAAGGGCAGTGCCCAGTAACTTGTCACTATTTGTCCACTACCTAAACAGCAACACACCTGGATTCAACCCTGGGAATATCCATACCCAATTACACAAAATAAGCAATGAACTTTAAGTTAGTTCCACACGTGATACCTGGCTTTTTCCACGCCTCCCCCCATTTTCCATGTCCTAGTTAAAAAAAACAGACAATTAATAAAAAAACCATATTTCAAGACAGATTTAATATGTCCATTCCCATATTTGCTTTTGTTGGATTCTCTTCTCTATTTGCAGGGTTTTTTCTGACTTTTTCTTCAAAGAGGTTCTTGCGTAGCAAGGCGCGTCTGGTTCAGCTACTTGGCAAGTTCACAGGGTAGACCTTCATACAGATTCAAACTACCCCTTGTAAAAAGGAGGATTGGTATATTATAGACCTAAAGTTTTCTACAATAAGCCATGAGAATCTCAACAGTCTGATCTTGCCTGGCATCTCCAAAGCTCCCTGCCTAAAGTTTAAATTTGCAGGAAATAAGGATGTGGATAGTAGCCAGTTGATGTGCATTGTTACAGTTATGTGCTAAAATCTGGATTCAATTTCCAGATCTGATACTAGTTTCCTCTGTGATTTTCTACAAGTCCCCATTTCTATCTTCAGGTTTGTACACTTAAGATATCAATAATCCTCTGCATCCTGCAGAGATTCCAGATAAACTTTCTGAAGGGCTCTGCTACAACAGAGACAGGAACAATATTTTTTTAAAAAAGTATGAAAAAAAAAAAATACAAAGTAAGGGTTACCATAAAAAAAGAGTATGTTTCTTAATGTTGATGTGATACTAACATTGCAGAAGAGGTCTGCAAGAAAAGACAAAACAACAAAGCATCCAAACCACAGTATTTGAAGTGATTAAAAAGCACATGACAACAGCCTCATTTTCAGACCACAAGCTTCCACTCTTCATACACAAAACTGAATATCTGCCCACTCTGGACAGGAGCAAATTCTTAAATAAATACAATATGCAGCAGTGAACTTCACATTTGAAGATTCAATACTAAATTATTTTAAAAGATTGCCTCCAAGACCAAATTTTAACAGCAGCACGTATGCAAGTTACAAAGTTCAAAGTCACTTTCAAGTGTGAAATCACCTTCAAGTGCACCTGTAAATCAAAACTTAGAGACACCCAAATAAGAACATGACTCCAGATCTCTACAAAGTGCAATACATTCCTACTAATAAAACAAAATAATCCTCTCATATGGTGCTAAATATTCTATTTTTCTGATGCCTCAAAATCTAAATTTATGCTTAAGAAAGTTACCTTACATCATCTGCACAGCATAAAACTAATCTTACACCATAATGATTTTCAAATCTTAAAATGTGAAATCAAATACAGAGAGACACTATATAGCAAAGTGTGAAACTACTAAATTGAGGTTTAAATTTATAACAGAAAAAAAGAGCATTTCTGCAAAAGTCCAGTGCATGCACTTCACATCACTCTTCAGGCTTAAGTCCAATAACTTCATTATACTTCACATTTTTTTTCCCCTCAACACCAGAGCTATGAATCTTGCTGATGATTTTGGCACTGTTATCACTATCAGTTCATTTGAAGTCAGATTTGCACCTGGCTTCTGATTGCTAGCATCCATTTACAAGTTTAAATCAATGAAACCTATTAGCATGTTCTCTGTGATGCACTTTAATTTTTACAGTAATGTATTATTAATGTAATCATCTCAACAAGCCTTACACCATATAGAGAGGAAAACTTCGAAGGATTCAAGTTACAGGAATTTAATAAGCTAAGATGTTATTGTACTGTATATATGACTAATATTAAAAGGTAACTAATTTGTTGAATATTCACTGACATAATTGACTGACTCTAGAAGAAACACAAGCAAAGCTGACAGAAAATTTGCAAATGACAGAAAAACGCAACTGACAAAATCTGAGCCTGATGCAATCTATGTAAATAAATTATTCTATGTGAATAGATCATAAAATGTTATTATTATGGGATTTCTACGCTGAAACAAAAGCAGTCCTTCTCCAAAGCTAAGCACAAACAATGCATATATCAAATACTCAAGTTGTCATATGTTACCTGTATTTGACAATGGGTGCTTACTTTTTCCAGGAAAAGATAAGGTTGGTTGCTGATGGAATGCCCTTATCTGACTCATAGCCTAAGCAAAAACAAGGAAGTAATTTTTCATTCATACGAAAATTTTCTAAAAGGAAGGGAACTGAGTACTGAATGTCACTCAAACCACAGTGATGGATTCCCCCAAATCTGTATTTGAAACATGTTCAGTGCTAAGGATTTGGTCCAAAACTTTATGTCTTAAAAAGGAAGTTCATTGAAATAATTTGTTTGACAGAATTTGAGACAATCTCATATTTCTTCTTAGCTTATTAAAATACAGTTCTGTTAAAATCAGCCAACTGAAAAACAGATTTCGTTACTTTTTATTCTTATTTGCTTCTGGGTGCATCTTTCAACTATTACATCTTTCCAAAGAAATGGTTTTCTAACTATATCCCTTATAGAGCCCGTGTTCAGCTAATGATCACCTTTACGTAATCACATTTTAAATAAAGGTCAAAATTTTATATTCTCTAGGGTAAGCAGAGCTGCAGAAAATGAAACTAAATCATGGGATACATTAATGGTCCAGACACTGAATCAGTCTTAAACTGGGTTTTCACAATTAGAATTAATCAGTTTTATATGCTATTGCTGGTTAAGCTTCGTGTTAATTAATTTCAGTTCAACAAGCGGGACCTCTTTGGAAATGCCAGTTTATGAAATACACTTGTTTATCGTACCACAGAAGCAATAAGAAGGGCACACCATTTGATACCTGTAGCACAGAAAGCAAATGCTATTTCATGCTTCATGGCATCAACTAATCACAGAAGAGGCTATGACAGATCCACTCATGAGCTGCATCACATACCTGGACCGATGTATTGTGGGAGATGTTACCCTCACTCCAGGTCAGTACCAGGGCACACAGTCCTGGCAATTTAGACATATACTTAGAGGTGACAGTGTGCTCAACTCAGCTGAAGCCTGAGTGTAAAAGCTGTGTAACAGGACCCAAATGGAATTTTAGGTCCTAAGGCAGCAATCCTGATGGCTTCCATGATACAAATCACCTCACAACTCCTTTGCACCTTAGCAGGGCTGAAGAGCTGTAGTTTGCCATGTTGAGGCTGACAGGAAGAGATCTACTATTCCAGAGTCTGACTCTCACCTTTCTTCAAAGGCACTAGGAAACAAGCATGATCTACATCAGGCAACACAATGCTTACAGAGAAACCAGTGTTCAAAAGAAAAGTATTTTAGTCACTCTCAAACTGTAGCCACACCCCAAATTAGAGAAAGCTCCTTTTACTGAAGTCCCAAATACAAAACTCCCTCTATGAAGAAAGGAAAGCACATTGTGATCAATAAAAGCACATGCTGTTTTCTGTCACCTTGAAAATCATGCTAAGGCATGTGAAAAAAACATCCTGTGCAACCTCTAGCTCATGTTATCCAGCTCTGCCATTTAAAAGGAAATACGGTGTTTTTAGAAAACTGATCATACAAAATTTCATATTTCTTGAAAGTCAGAATTGCCATGCATGACCCAGTGCTGCCCAAATCATGTTTTTTCCTAAATCCCAGGATTTGTGATGGGTTTTATCCAACTCACAGACACTCAGAAAACTACAAGTATAGAAATGAAAACTCCTACATAATCTTGTACACTGTAAACAGAGGTTTGTTGAGATGTCTTAACTTCCAGACATGCACACAAAATACTTGAAGATGAGCTTATCAAAATTCACAATCTGCACTGTTTGAGGGCTAAAATCCAATAGCAGATATTCATGGAATAAAGATCAGTGCAAGTATAAGACAACTCAAAGTGCCCTGCCACCTTCAAGCAGCCTTCAACTTGGTGAGACCTCTGAGACTGGCATTACATTTGAATTAGTATATCAGCATCTATTGTAAACTTTTGTTAGTATGTCTAAACCCCCTTGAAGGCATTTATGCTTCTGCTCTGCTCACCATTCTCAGGCAACTAATTACACAAGTAGTGGTGCCTGAAAGAATAAAAATCACATTTTGGTTCAACAGCCCTGCTTAGCGTTTCTCATGACACTCAGATACTTACGACAGATAATGCTAAATGAACAGAAAGATTTAGACTGCATAAATATATAGACTAAAATAAAATCATATTAAAAAAAAGTTAAATAAAACCAACATTGCCTCTCCTTCCACACTCACTGAATTGTGGGGTTGATAGATCATTGCCAGGATGTGTACATAGCTAAGTACAACTCAAAGTCACAATTGTGCAAAATATATTATATGTGTGTGAAACATCTGAAAGTCTGTCATTTACAGCAGCTCAAGTGGCTAGAAAAACACTGTTACCAATCATGGGCCCGGTACTGTCTCAGTAGCAAACAACAGGATTTTTTCATTTGTTTGTGTAATAGCTATCCAACTGTTTTGATTTATTAAAGAACCTATTACCAGAGGAGGCTGCAAAGGTTAGACATTATTTCAAAGTAGGAGGTGAAAAAAGGAGCCTAATATTATTCCTCTCAACCCTCCAATCCTCAACAGATACCTGATTTACTGTTTGAAACAGAATGCGCACAGGAATATTATTAACCATCCTCATTGTTCAGAGCAACTTTATGTGTGTGCACAAAGCACTTGCTACTAGAAGGATGGAGAGGAATGGTGCCTGAAGGTTCATAATCAGCAATGAGAGAACTGAATTTTCTTTTTCCTCCCTTAGATGCATGTAGAATTATATTTGAATGTTGTAACCACAGGGAAGAAAGGCAAAAATTAAAAAGTTCCCAGAGAGCAGACAGGGAATATTTGATCTAAGGAGAAGAGGTGAAGATCTTCACAAGTAGAGAGAGAAGGCAAGAAGAAGGAAGAAGAACAAGAACATTTTAAAAAGGTATAAGAAAACAAAGGATGAAGTGGTTAAGAAGGGGTTGAAAGGAAAAGAACAATTAAAAGGCACTGGAGACTGTGAAGGAAGAATGAAATGCAGAAGCAATAAGAAATGGAGACAAAAAAAAAAGAATTAATGTGAGAAGATCATGTACTGAAAGACAGAAGAAAGGACAAGGTGAGAAAAAGTATAGAGTGACATAAGTGGAAAATTTCACCAAAATTCACAACTGGTCCATGCTAACTGAGGAGAGAGGTTAGGATGCAAAGTATAGAATTAAAAGTGCAAATATTTATTCATATGCATGATGTGTCCCAGTCAAAATGGGGCATGTCAAATGGGGCTTTACACAGGGTTGTCATACCTTTCAAATTTTCAGCTACAACATGATTTGACAAATCATTAGCACCCACACTAATAATTACTAATTACAGTAAAACTTTGCAAAGCAGCTATATTTCTGCAGCATTCTTGATACTTGTCTATTGATCCAGATGTCAATCTTGCTTATAGGTACTTATCTATGAAACCAGACAATGCTGAGGAGTGTTTCCAAGGCATGTTAGCAGGGCTAGGATACTGGTGTTATCTTGGCTGTCCAGGAGTATCCTTTATCCTTCACAGACAGCTCTAAGCTTCTGTGAAGCAAAGTGCTTATTTCCAGGGCTGGGCTGTCTTTTACTTTGTTCTACTTAAGCATGAACAATACTGGAATCTCCAGTAAAATTCTACTACCTTGTTACATTACAGTCTATAAAGTGAACTAATATATAACCAGGGGGGTCTGTACCACCACAATAATATATATGTATATAAAATCAGAATTAATGCACTCTAAAAGACTGATTGATATAATAGGGTAGGGAAATTTTCATAACAAAACAAAAATAAACATCCTGTATCTATTGCATTTTTTCAAAACAAACACAAAGCATCCACCTCTCACTCATGATAAATCTTCCATCTGGCCCTAAAGGGCAAGTATTTAAAAGTTCAAAGAAGGAAAGCTCCTTTTCTACACTACTATTTCCTAACTATTCCCTTATCCCATCTGCCATTTACCAGTCAGTGAATCAGTCAGAAGGCATTTCCCAGGTGAACTGTTATTGTCTGTCTATTCTAGGCACCACACACATTTTCTATTTTTATTATTTCTTTAGATTTATAGAAGATGTCAGCCGTTCCAGAGGGGCCTTTTCTATGCTATGGAATCCTTTGCAACAGCCAATTTCACAATCTTATCAATATCACTGCAATAAACAGAGAATTGCTCAGTGCTCACTAAGCATTTAATTCTATAATGTTCTATACACCAGATAAAACACCAGAGGAACATAAACATTCCCATACACTTTCTGGTGATTTTAGAGAGGCTTTTACAAACATACCGCAATAAATGCCTGCTCTTGTTCACCATTATAAAAAGTACTCTTATCTTTGATAATGCTATCAGAAACAGGCAAGATACTGTCCCTCTTAACCAAATCCCAAACCATTTATAGCTTTCACATTGTGAAAACAATAAGCATCTTACTCAAACATGCAGGTTAGCAGCACAGGTTCCCAGGCTTCTGCTTTTGGCAGAATTTGCTCAAGACCACTGGGAAATTATTGCCCTTACCTAACACATCAGATCAGCATGACTGAGAGGTGACAGACACGCACGCAGGACCAGAGTAAGGTCAACCTGCTGAACAGACAACAGTATTTACCTTACCAGCTTAGGCAGATGAAAGATGCGCAGTCCTTGCTACAGTGGTTATCCAAAAAACTGCCAGCCCAAATACTAAAATAAAAGATGAGGATTCTAATAGCAGTTTGTTGCAGGTTTCCCGAATGTACATCAAGGTTGCCTAAATTTCATACCTCTTCAGAAGACTGACCTATTCCTCTTTGGAAATGGATAGTACTACATTGCACCTCTACATTTGCATAGCTACATCAGTTTTATGACTGTGCTGTCATAACTGTGTGCTATCCCCTGATTTGTGGATAGCTGAAGTCTTTCCTCACTGCATTGATATTTAGGGATTTGAATTAATATTTTATTATTGCTTTAAGCCATCCAAATACCTCCCTTTTTATCTACACATTTTGAAAAAGTGCTGTACAGGTCTTTTTTAGTTTTAAATCTCTTCCACGTTCACTTATAGCAGCTTTGATGTTCAGCTACTTGGTCGTTTGCATGTTTTACCTCATTAACATAGAATGCAGACCCCCTAGTGAATAATTAGCTGGGGTAGGATCCTTGACTCCCATAGATACATTCTTCATTTGACATATAAATTAACATCAGACTATGGTGGTTTCACTCAAAAGTCACACACACACACAAAAAGTGGCAACCTACACAAGAATACATCCACTGGAAAAGAAAAAAAAAATCTGCTAGATACGCTACACAGAAGTGCTAAGTTATTTATGGAATTAATTCTATTGCACTGTTCAAGGAGAAACAGATTGAGGTTGTTCCCAAAAATAAATCAAGAGGAGGGAAACCTGTCACAAGGCAGCAAACAACTGTTAGTCAAATATTTTTCTAAATGTGCATAGAAATGGCTGATCCACTTTGCATGAAGAGCAACTCTGAAGAAGATATCACAAGCTGACTGTAGAAGCATTAAGGCGATTATGTCACTTGAATGAAGAATCCTTTATCAAATTCACTTATGTACTGACAACAAACCACTTCCTACCATACCAGCACAGCTAGAAAGCCTGTAACCTTCCTCAGAATATTGCTTACCATGGTCAAATAAGCAAACAGTGATGATCAGATATCTATTTACAGCAATAACTCAAAGGAGTCACAGATATCTCGGACCTTAGTTGGCATCTGTCCCAGCACAACTTCAGTATTGCTTTTTCTGATTTCTGTTGAGAAGTCCCAGATCCAGATAAAAAGGAAAGGTTGAAGGTGGCTGTACAGCTGTACATACTTCTTTAGAGAAATACATTTCTACAGGTGAAGTCGACAAATTCTGGATTATTAGTATGAAATATCAACAGTTAATGAAACCTGTTATCTTCATGATGGATACACAATACACTAGATGAAGACTTTTCTATTTCTTAGTCTACTGAAAAACTGCATTGCAAAGATATGAAGAAGGCTGGCTCAGCCTGCAAGTTTAAGTTGCCTAGTTTCTATCGCGACTGTTCCCAAACTTTGAACTGACAGGATAGGAATTCCAGCTTTAATGTCTGGGCGCAAACTGCAAGGACTACATGACATAAATCCTGGATCTAATCTAAACTCAAACAATTCTGACAGTTGAACTTGTACAGCTGTTTTACACCAGATGAGGTATCACCTTATCTGTAATACTCTCACTATATCAGGTACTGTATCTGGCACAAAAACCATCATGCTAGAATAAACATGAAGTGTATTTTCCGACTAATGCAACAGGCATGCATGCAACTGCTTCAATACGACTGCCATGGAAAGGGTTGAGATAGAAGGAGGCATGCATAATGTTTTGTCTTGTAAACTTCCTGATTCTCTTCGTACAATCACAGCACCCCTTTCAGCTATCCCCACAGCTATTTATTACATCTTCTTTGCAGGGCTTCATACACAGATGAAGCTCACTGTACTGGGTTGACTGTTGACTCGGGAAGGCTTGAAAATTCAAGAAGCCTGAAAAAGCAGAGGCTTTCCTGTTATAAAGCATAAAGAACTTTCCTCTTGGCCACATGAATTTAAAAAAAAAAATATATAGATATATATTTGTACCAAAAAAAATAACATTAAACTGTTCCACCAAATGTCACTGCTAGTCTTACATTTATTCAGCTCAAGCACCTGCTTTGGGGACCGAAGTGCCCAAAGGCACAGTGTGCCATAGGGGCATTTTCAATCTCAAATAGAAGGCCTTTTTCAGGTCCACAGAAGTGTTAGCCACAGGTTTCACAGCTCCTCACAGATTTTTAAAATACTCTTCAAATGCTACTGAATCTTGGCGATGCTATCTCGAAGCACAGGTAAAACTGAAAACAGGAGGGGGAGCTCTCACTTCACCATGTAGGAAGAGCAACTGGTCTGGAGTGGTGCTTTTGTTTTCCAGGAGAGCTCAAGCAACTCCTACTCTGCCAATACCATGCTTTGGCAGGGCTGGTGCTGGTGGGAGTGGTACATTACTCTTCCAGCTAGCCATCCTTCCACCTTATCTTTAAAGCATTTCCCATTTGCTATAAACACAACTTTTAATTTACAGGTTTCAAACTAATCTTTTTATTTATTTCCTCTCTCAGGAGCAAGAAAATAATCATATGCTGCCATGTGAAAATCTGCTCCTCTCCTCCTACCCTGTGCTTTTGTCTGACTGCTGAGCTAGAAGACCTGCATGTGTTTTGCTTGTTGTTACAGTTATACGCACTCTTTTTCCATTTTTTGTCTTTAGTGACTCTTGTTCTATGATCATTACAAAAAAATGATTATTAAAATAAAAGCAAACACCTCCATTATCTCTGGTGCTCTAGAAAGGATTTGCATCTGAAATCCCCCACAACTTTGGTTCCCACAGTAACTCAGCTGCACTGCATGTATATATTAACACATCAGAGAGTAGCAGTACTGAGAAGCATACAGAACTACTAGAGTACAAATGGGGAAGAATCGTAGTTGCTTTGGTAACCATCACTTTGAATTTCCTGACTTTACTTACTTATTTCTTCTTGCATTTAAATTCTCAGCCATAATGATACATTAACTCAGGTATCTTCATCAATATTCACAATAAAATATTCTTTCCCCAGCATTACAGGCTGAGAATTGAAATATTCTAATTTTAAGGATATTGCCATACACTTTTAAAATTAGTCTCATCCAGGGCTTTTGCTGAGCTGAGACAAAACTGAATGTAAAGATGGCTTCTGCTCTGGTGGTTTGACTAGGCCCATGCACATGTAAGTAAAAACCAGCCATGGCTCCAGGGTTAGTTTAACAGTCTCTTGCCATTTCCCTCATACAACCAGATACAGGCATGACACAGGGAGCACCCGAGGTGCAACAACCAGCTTTACTACTGATCCTACCTATCTGCATTTGAAGGTTTGCTGATACATGCACTGCTAATAAAAGCAGTATCTACCACCTTTAAAGAAGGAATGCACACTCTTCTTGGTCTTATGCTCAATTTCAATAATTACCTATTTGACAGGATCAAAAAAAAAAAAAAACCAACAACCACCACCACTAATAAAATACCTCCACAAACATCTGTGTTATATGAAATGAATGAAGTATCCTTTTTTTACCAGTATTTCCTTTCTCTGTGGAACATGAGTATTCCACTGCTGAAAATGTTATTTCAATGTTCAGAGCAATTTAAAAAAAAAAAAGAAAAAAAAAAAAGCTACCACAAAGAATGAAGATCGCAAACTCGAGGCAAAGGCTTTTATAGACTCAACATAGAAAACCTATTTATAGCAGATCTTGACTAAGGATAATAATGGCAAATTAACTGCATACAGAAATTTCTGCCTCCAACAGTGAGATTTCATAGGAATGGATAAAATTGGACAGTGATTCTAGAATACAGTATGTCATTTCTATTAAGAAAGAAACCTTATCTTCTCATAAAAGAAATCTTAACATCCAGGTCCTGTTAGTTGGGTGGCAAGGGAAAAGAAAAAGAAATATAAAAAAAGGAAGTCATACTTTTCCTCAATTGCCCAAAAAAATGTATTCCCCTATTCAATAAACATTGAGATGGAGTTTGCATACTGCCTAAGCCACATTTAACTTGAAGAGGGCTTTAAAGGATATAAGAATAAAAGTACCCACAAACAGCAAGGACCCAGCATCACTGAAACAATGATAAGAGCAGCAGGGAAGCAAGGGGTAAGACAAAATTGAGTCAGAGAAGCCCTCCCGTATGCTGCTGGCACTGTACCTGGAAATACAGGGAGATGTCAGATGGCTCCAGATATGCCTCCCTGCTGAACCAGCATCTCCTGGCCACAAGCTGGCCACAAGGAAACCAAGCTCCTTGCCTTCTAACCATCATTATGAAAGTTGCACTAACCTTTAGAAAACAAGTGCAGCTACTTTGGATTTGCAGAAAGTACAACTTTTGTGAACAAGATGGAGGAAAACTGATCTTTATGATATGTAGACACAAATCCTTTCTCCCACAAGCATATGCATCAAGTATCACACAGAGCTCATTTGAATGGAAAGTACACCACTTTCTCTGTCAGTTCAAGTCACCCACAAAATGACAGAAACCAAAAGAAATCACTTTAAACCTTAACTCCCTTAAGCCTAAATTGGGTGTCAATCACTTGCATCCTTGTGAGAAGACTAAGTGGAAGTTCACATCCCATATTGGGGCCCTTCCCAGGCAGAGCTTCAAGCAACCTAAGGAGGGGCAACTTGGACCTTCAGAGCTCATCCATAGGATCTACCTTGTGGATGAAAATATCTGAAAGTGGATCTGAATCACCTATAAGCATTCATGTCAAATGTCTCCAACCTGCTTATAAAACTGTAAGGATTATGCTATCTCTGAAACAGTTCAAGTACTGAGCAAACTTAGAGGCCAGGTCCTATCCCTTGAGAAGGAATTTATTTTTAAACCCTCCCCATTTTACAGACCTCTTCTTTTAAAATAAATAAAAAAATAAGAAACCTCCTGACAAGTAGAATCAAATGCTCATGGTTCAAATCTTGCTTTACTGCTTGCTATTATAATAAAACACATCAAAACAGATTAAGAAGGCTAATGCTGAATTATGCAGAATTCAGTAATACAGTATTACAGTGGGAAAACCAAGCATTTTGTCAAACTGTCTGTAGAGAACTTAGAAGTATCTGGGGCATTTGCCAGATAATAACCATTGAGCATTTTTTTTCTACAGAACCATCTATCATCCTAAATTTTTTAGGGTCTTGGAAGTCACTTATGTATATAGAATGTTTCCACAGAAATTTTTATTCACTGAAAAATACCATTAAGATGGTCAAAAGTATTCACAAAATTCAAATTAAATGTGGGGAATAATTTCAGATGAGCAAAGAACTGAACATTTAAAGAGATGCCAAAATGATTCATCTGGCACACTTTTGGGGATTGGTTTCCCAGCAGCCATCTACAGAAATGGAAAAGTAGGTGCAGCTCTGCCTTATAATTTAGAGGTTGCAATAAGAAGACACACAGGTTCAAATCTAGTATTTGAACAGTTCTACCTGAAGCATATGAGGGCTTCTTCACCTCCTGTTCTCCATTCTAAAAATTAAAATGCAGAAAGACTGGAACAAATTACAGAGCCAAAAATAACAGGTAGAGCACAACACATAGAGACCAAGTAGCATGATTTCCATTTCTCTGATTTCAAAGATGGCAGTCCCAGTTCCTGGGAGAGCACTGGACAAGGAAGAACTATGGGAAGCAACACCCAAGCTCCCCTGGTGCCCCTAGCCAGACCTCCCCATCTCCCTCCTGCAGTTCCCACTGCACGCACCACTGTTCCTGTCACCTCCTGGCTCCAGCCAAAGCCCACTTGCTTTCCTCTAACTCTTTTCCTTAAATATCAACTACCTCAGACTTCCATTTGTATCATATTTTGCATGCAGATACATTTTGAACAGCACCCTGTGCCCACAGTGTTTGCTGTACCCAGTCGGGTTAGGCCTTACCCACTGCATTAGGCTTCAGTAACAAAATAATACATGGGCATTCTTTGGGAATTTTTATCAGAACTATTCCCCAGATGTCTAGATCTATCAAGCTTGAAGAATACGAACAATTTCTATAGCTGCATGATACTGGGTACTTATATATAGCTCTGATCCACCACGTCTTCCTTAGATAGTCCAAACAAAGTCAGGTCCCTCCCAAGTTCCTTCACTGATGTGCTACAGGAGCATAGCTGCTGTTTAAATTAGCAAGTTAAGTAAATCTGTTGAAGCTAACCTTAATATTTTATATCAGTATGGAGTTCCAGTACTTTCATGCACAAATATAAGGTAGCTGTCTTCACATTTTGGTGAAACTATAATTTTAATAACAAAGCAGGGATTTTTTGGAATTAAAATATCCTGTATCACCAAACTTTCTTCACAGTAGTGAAGATGCTTGAGATAACAGCTGCTGTTTTGCTGGAAACTGAGCATGCTACTACTTAATTCCAGAGAACAAAAGTATCCACTTTCATTTGTTAAACAGAGACACCAAACCAAGTTTATCATTTATCTGTGAAATTATAGCACTCTTCAGAAACCTATCCTCTGAATCCCCGGTGATTTCTTTCTATCCACCTCTCTGCAAGCTGTGGGAAGAAGATGAATTTAATAAGTCTAGTACTTTTCCTGGCTCCCACACTAACTCAGACATGATGCATCCACTGGAAAACAACAAAAAGGCTCTCCCCATGGGCAGGGATGGGCAGACACGGGAACCTCCCCACTGCAGACATACCAAGGTCATTTCAGCCTCTGAGCATCAGCATGTCTCACCTGCCAAGAGCAGAAAAGCTGGCCTCAAGTTAATGCAGTCTCCAAAAATTTCACAGTAGAAGCTACTGTAGAGCCCCAAAAGGCAAATACAGACCTGAAATAGAACCCTGCTAGTTAAAGAGAATACAAAATAGTATTTTGGGCTATAAATCACACCCCCTACAATTCCATATAATGTTTCAGTTATTTTGAAGTTAATGGAAATAATTTAGAGCAAGTTTTGCCCCTAATTACTCTCCAATGCTTCAAGCAACTAATACAGCATTTTTTTTCTAGCATGCAGCCAATTCTAGCAGGCAATGACATCATGAAGCTAATCTCTGCACATCAAAGCAGTAACTTCATGCATTGGATACTTAGATCTACACATTAGTTTTGTATCTGAATCAGGCTTTGTCATGGAAAAAAATAATATTAATTGACCACCTATTCTGTGTGGTTGTATAAGTTGTCTTATTACTTGCACATATTACCTGAGACAAATTAAACTGAATATGCCTATTAACTCTATACATGTTCACAAGTTATCTTACTAAACTCTACTTTCTGCAGGTTGATAAATGGAAACAACACCAAGGAACAACTTTATTTCTCCATGTTAGAAGTTCCCCATCCAGCATACGAACACCACAGAAAGAATTAATATGATCTATTTATAAATTTGTACACAGATGACCCTTATGGCATACAGAATAGAAATATCAAATTTAAGGTCTGCTCTTTTTCCATATTCCAAATACCTGTACGGAACAGATGAAACATTTCCCAGTACTCCATTTCAAAGGGGTCTTTAATGTTTCATACCAGGTAACAGAGAACCATTTTGTATTTGGTGAGCAGTGAACAGGGAGTGAGGGCACTTACTAATTTTCTAGTGTTGGCCAACATGAACCTCAAGGTATCACTCATGTTCTCCAAGAGACAGGAGCATCCTTGGGTGGCCTTTGCACTCGCACATCAATCTCATCTTCTGTGGACCTGCTCCTGCTCTTCAGCAGATCTGTCATCACCCAGCTAGATGTTCAGGAACTGCCAGAGGTTTCCAAGGGTTGCATATACCACACATCCATCACATGCCAAAATGGTAACAGATAGGCTACAGCTTTGCAGTTCATCCCCCTTCTACATCTTCACCACAGAGCTAGGAATACTCTCCTCCAGAAAAGCATGTCAAGCACCAAGGCAGATCCCTGATATCTCAAGGTAGATTTCATTTCCAGATTGTAATTATCCTCCTCAGTAACGCATCCGTGTAAAGGCTGCAGACACATGGACACTTTTAAGTTCTACCCACATCCCCTCTGTAAAGACCAAGGAGAATGACTGTACTTATAACAATGTAGTCTAAATGTAATTCATTCATTACATCTGATGTATAAACTCCTCCATAATACACATTGCTGGAACCATGTCTAAATAGTCCTTTGGGGAAAATTGTGAGAAATCAGAATGGCTTCTTTCCCCAAGACTTTGAATAAAAATAAAAGTAAATTTAGCTGGCCTTCATTTTAATAAATAAACAAGATAGTAAGCATATTAGCAAAATAGGTCAGTAGAAGGAGGAAATTGGAAAAAAAGCAAAGCTTTGAAAGTCTAAATTAAAAATAAATTAAAAATACAAGTATATACTTTAATTTATAGTATTTCTCATTTGTGGTCAAAACAGCAGTAGACATTAGAACTATTTATCTGATTTTAAAACTAATTAAGAATATGCTAACCCTTCCATATCCCCACCCCCTAAAAAAAACCTGAAAAGGCAACAGCTATAAAGCAAATATATTTATGATGTTAATAGCTAGTTAAAAATGTATTCATAAGCATGGTCCAAAGCTCACTGAAGTCCCAAGAACTGGTCCAGTTCAAGAAGTCTCTTTTTAGGTTCCATTCCTAGAGATGTTTGTGGGAGTACCTCAATTATTTCCAACACCATCACCTTAAATATACTATAAACAATTTACTTGTAGAAGAGCAGACCTAGCAGTTGGAAAACAGCCTAGAGTGTTTTGAAGGACAAGATAACTTCTTCTCTGTCCAGGTAGGGCTATCCATAAAGAAAATTTTACCAAGAAAAAATAAAAATAAAAAAATAATTTTTAAAAAATCTTCAGTTATACCTAAGCAAATTTTCAACTTTAAAATAATTTATACTGTGGAAATTGATTGACTAAAGTTGGAAAAATTTGTCCCTACAGCTGGGAATTAATTATCAACTTCAGTGATTAAGTATGAAGCAAAATAAAATCTATTTTTTGCTACATTACAGTTTACTAACCAATTGGGATAAAAACCAATGAAAGACGACTTTTTAGTCATTAAAATTAATGAATGAAAGACTAAAAATATAGAGATCTCCTGTGCAGAAAGGTGCAATTTTTACAGTCATGTTTCAGTTCAGACTCAAAGCACATTTACCCTTTCAACTAAAAGTAAATTTTCATTTTGTTCTAAGACTCTCCTGACGAATTAAAGAAAAAAAGGCCAATAGCCTTATAGAAACTGTGAGGATGTAAAAAGTAATGACATATAAAATACATTTTAGTTGGCTTGCAAGACAGTATGTACTACTGAACTTCCCTTCCATGACATGTGTTTAATAGCAATTGAACAATAAAATAGGATATATTCACATTTTATCACTGTATACTCCCAATTATCTTTGGTGGGTTTTTTATTATTTATTTTTTAACCCAAATATATTGTTCTGAGCATCTGAATATCTCAGAGGACTGTAGGATCTTCAATTAAGCCTTTTATTAGATACAGAAATATTCTCCAAATGATTAATCCTCTAAACACATCTTTCTCCAGCCAATAAGCTCTTTGAATTCCACTTTGCTCAAATGATCTCCACCAAACACTGATCTGTCACAAAACACTGTAACAACTTGGCACTTTCATTAATGACAGTGTTACTAATAAAAATATAACTCTGTACTAAAACATTCAGCCAGATGATGAAAAGACAGCCAACTTCTATATGGCATAAAATTAACTGAATAGTTATCCAGCTCACAAGGGCTTTGAAGAGTCATCCATCCAGGAATGCAAAGCTATTTGAACCTCTAGAATGAAGAGTTATGCAGTTATGAAGTATTAATATACTGTTATTTTTTAAGAAGTATGTAGAGATATCAGTATATACACATAGGTGAAGCTGCAAGCACCACTAGTACAATCTGTTATAAGACTGGGTTTGGTCAAATATGTCTTTGACAATCTGAACCATTTCAACTGAAATATTCTACCCAGGGCACCTGCTTTAGGATGCATTCCTTTTACAAGGACCATTTCAGTAGAGAGTTCCAGCCATTTTCCAGATTTAATAATTCCACTACATGCTAAAGGCAAACAAATGAACTGGCAGCGGTTTGGTTGAGGAGCTCTAGTATTTTTTATTCCATTTGAGCAGGAAGGAAAGCATTCTTGTGCATCCCAGAAAGCTGACTGAACGAGGAATAACCAGAAACACACTGAGATGTGTTATACACCAGTCACTCTGATCTGGACACTCCTCAGGTGGGGCAAGACAGACTTCTAGCAGGAATATTATGTCTGTGAGTGCACAGCCTGCATCCCACAAAGGGAGTGAAGATCCCCTGTAGACATACAGCCAATAGCAGCACCAAGCTGGGAACCACTGTTTGAGAGACATAGGTTTCAAAATGGCCAGGCAGCTACTCTGATGTCTGGACCCTACCTTTCTCATTTCTGAAAATCTGCATTGAGTAAAAGGGTTGGGCTCCTGAAAGTCTCAGTTCATGCATGCTCAAAGAATTCCTAAGAGTCGGCAACTGATTTCCTCAGGGACTGCACACACGTGTCCTAGCTCCAACCTGGCCTCAACAAGACGTATCTGCAATGGTCCTGCAATTGCTTTTAGTAACTCCATAAAATCCCACTGCAGACCTTAACACAGTCTGTGACAGTGTCAGGAAGAGTCCTCACTGACCAAATCATGCTCAGACAGTGGCAAATAAATTAAACATTTACCCACTATTCAAAGCTTATGCATACAAAGCCTCAGCTTGCATAAACTGAAGCAAGTCTTTGGACTTTTAACAGGGTTCTGACAACTTGCATCAGTTAAGAATCTACCCCATAATATGTGTCTATATTTTTTTTTTACATAGCGTTCTTTGTTGGTTTAGTTTTTGTTTTGGTTGTTTTGGTTTTTTTTTTTTTTAAGAAGTGTTAAAGTAAAAATAGAATATATTAAAAGGTCTACATTTTTATGTGCATCTTTCTGATTTTATGCAGTCCTGCCTCCCTCCTCTAATTAAAGTAAGATACTTAATGTAATCACATCTGAAAAGCTGCTGTATGTCTCAAAAGAAGAGACAGGTTTTCATAAAAGAAAGGTGTCAGGAGCCAGTATGTTATGACTGTCATCAAAAAAGGAAGTTCACTCGGGTAGGTTCCCATCATGGCACTAAGGCATCTTAATTAAATATTTATTGTAATTTGCAATATGAAGAATAATATCCTGCTTATACTTCCATGAATATTAATCCTGTCATGTTTTCAATCCTTGCCTTTTCAAGCATCGTCCAGTATTCCCAAGGCATACAGCAATACGTGCACACATCCCCTTACGTAACTTTTTTTTTTTTTTTTGCAATGACATGAAAGACATGAACCTCCAAGGCGACTTACATTTCTACTTTCCACTTACTCATCTAAAACTTTATACAGAATGAATTCTTACTTTTTTTTTTCCTCAAAGCTGTCTGTAAAGCAACAAAACAACTATCAAGAACATAGAGCTTTAAAAAACCACAACCAAACAAAAAAACCCCACACTTACATAAGTGGTTACATTAGTTTTTGTTAACATTTAGAAGAAAAAGGTCTCATATGCCATGACGTTCACAAGTGAGCAGATGAAGTTGGGCATCTACTAATAGGGCCTCCATGTCTATAACTCTGAGCAAAAACCCAAATGAAACCACATACCCATAGACCAGGGGATGAGGGCTGAACTCTGCTAGCAGAGAAAGAGAAGGAATGAACAAACAGATAAAAAGCAGAGAGACCTTCAAAACCTACTAGTGAAAGCAAACACAAATACAAGCCCAGCAGGAGCTCACATATTTTCTGGTTCACGATTTTACATATGATGCTTGAAGCTATCTGCCCTGTAACATGCAAATCCCAGGCAAGTGGGCAGATGGGTCAGTGATATTAGGGAAGCTCACACCATGGTGAGCCTGCTGGGTGCAGAGGTGGTATCTCACAACACCTAGGAGTGCTGGGGAAGAGCCAGTTCTTGTGCTCATGTTCCATGACAAAAGGATCAAAGACAAGGGTCTGGAAGGTTAAAAAAAAAAAAAAAAAACCTCCCAAAAAATGTAACAATAAACCCCCCCAAAAGACAGAAAAACCCAACAGTAGTAACATAAAACCTCTCAAAGTAATCACCTTGCTTGCTTTTTTGATAAGACAACAGAAGTAGTGGTGAATGTAGCTAAGTCTGGCTGGCATCCAGTCACAAGCAGTGTTCCCCAGGGTTCAGTACTGGGACCTGTTCTCTTCAATATCTTTATTAATGATCTGGATGAGGGGAATGCGTGTACCCTCAGTAAATTTGCAGATGACACCAAGCTAGGTGGGTGTGTTGATCTGCTAGAGGGTAGGGAAGCTTTACAGTAGGACCTAGATAGGTTAGATCAGTGGGCCAAGGTTAATTGTATGGGGTTCAACAAGGCCAAGTGCCAAGTCCTGCACCTGAGTCATAACAACCCCAAGGCAAGCTACAAACTTTGGGATGTGTGGTTGGAAAGCTGCAAGTTGGAAAAGGACCTAAGAGTATTGATTGACAGTCAACTAAATACAAGTCAGCAGTACACGCAGGTGGCCAAGAAGGCAAATGGCATCCTGGCTTGTATTAGAAACACTGGGGCCAGCAGGAATAGGGAGGTGATCAGCACTGTACTCAGTACTGGTGAGGCCACACCTTGAATATTGTGATCAATTCCGGGCCCCTCACTATAAGAAAGACATAAAACTTGTAGAGTGTGTACAGAAAAGGGCAACAAGGTCCATGAAGGGCCTAGAGCAGGAGTCCTATGAGAAGTGGCTGAGGGAGCTGGGGCTGTTTACTCTTGAGAAGAGGAGGCTGAGGGGAGATCTTATCACTCTCTACAACTACCTGAAAGAAGGTTGGAGTGAGGAGCGGGACAGCTTCTTGTCCCTCGTGACATGCGACAGAACAAGAGGGAATGGATGCAAGCTGCGCAGGGGAGGTTTAGGATGGATATTGGGAAACATTTCTTCACTGAAAGGGTTATCAAACATTGGAATGATCTGTCCAGGGCAGTCGCAGAGTCACCATCCCTGTATGTGGGATCTTCGTTGGAAGAAAATGGACACTGTTATCATGAACTGTCCTTAAACCATGGAAAGAGCTCGAAGGCAGAAGAACAGTGGCAAAAAGGCAACGAAGCAAGAAGATAAAGCAGAGCAAAGTAGAGAAAAACAGGTCGTGGTGGGTACTAGGCAAGTTAGATGACAGCCAATCATGTAGTAGATTTAGGCATGTGAAGAGTGCGTGGGCTATCGCAGGTATCCAATCAGCATTGTTGTTGGTGTGCATGATCAGTGAAGCTTGCTCTATATAACCAAGAGATATACCCATAATAAAGGTCTTTGCTTTATAACCTTGTGGAGTTGCCAAAGTCCATTCTTCCCCCGCAGCTGTAGGCATTTAAAAGCCATGTGGACCTGGTGCTTAGGGACATGGTTTAGTGGCAAGATTACAGTGTTGGGTTAATGGTTGGACTAGATGTTCTTGAAGGTCTCTTCCAACAAAAAGACATTCTGTGATTCTGTGAAGTCAGCT
>JAAGNO010020643.1:20070-57638 GCA_033439905.1 Ceryle rudis | reverse complement strand
ACTGGTCACGGAAGTCAGCTACTGGTCACGGAAGTCAGCTACTGGTCACGGAAGTCAGCTACTGGTCACGGAAGTCAGCTACTGGTCACGGAAGTCACATGCAAATAATATACCTCACAATTCAGGCAACTTAAATGCAAAACTGTAAGATTTATTAGTAAAGAATTTGTAGAACATTTTGCTAAGGGCATAGCAGAATTGTGTTTTTCCTCAAACACAATTAATGAATGAGAAACCTATACCAGAGTTTGTATGGCCAACAAGAGATAGTAAAAGGGCTACAAGACTCGTTTGCACCAGGAGACTTCTGAATGATTCCACACCAAGTCTTTTGTGTAGAATGAGAAATTGCCTTAAACTAATGTGTCAGT
Source organism: Ceryle rudis (assembly GCA_033439905.1). NCBI lineage: Eukaryota > Metazoa > Chordata > Aves > Coraciiformes > Cerylidae > Ceryle > Ceryle rudis. The sequence goes on along the minus strand of JAAGNO010020643.1, from coordinate 57,267 downwards.
AGAGTAGCTGTATAACAAATTGATTAAAAAATAGAAACAATTGTCAAGACCAGATGGTGTTCACCTAAGAGATTTGAAAGTGTTCTTATGTGAAATTGCCAAAGTATTGTCATACCTATCATACAATATTACATTTGTACAATCTATCATTTAAATCTGCTTCAGTGCTGGAAATTACAGTAAAGAACAGCATCATTAGATAAATTAATATCCATGATATACAGGCGAAGGGCCAACATAGCTATAGCAAGAGAACTGATAACAGACGAAAATATTTAAAACTCTTTGAAGGCATTAGCTAGCATGTAAATAAAATGTGATCCCATGGGCTTACAAAATGTCTTTGATCAGGAACCAGGATAGCAGTCACAAAACCAGTAACATTCCTTATCAAAAGCTCTGAAAAACATCGCTGTTTTGAAATAGGAGGAAAGATTAACTCATAGATTAGTATGTGCTTAATGACAGAAGGAGTATGAATGAAGAACACATTCAGTAACACTGAGCAATTATTGAAAAACTGAAACTATGGAGAACTACAGAAAAACCTCACAATACTGAACAATTGGGCAATGAAATAGCAAGTGAAATTCAAATGCTAAAGTAAGGCACATAACCAAGACTAGCTCAGGTTATCAACAGACAATAACAGACTCTAAATTTGCTATTACCATTTAGGAATTTAGTGTGGATCTACCATCAAATGTTCCAGTTACGGAAAAAACCAAAACCAACCAACCAACAACAAAGCACACACACACAAAACCACCCTACTCGCTCCCCCGCGACCCCTCCCCCCAAAAATAAACAAAAAACAAACAAACCCCAGAAAAAACACCTCAGTTTGATGGCTGTCCAAAGGACAAGACAGAATATTAGGAATAATCACCACAAAAAAATATATATAACTTCAGTATGCAATTACATATATATGTCACATCCTACCAGTTTGAATACTGCACGGAGTTCTGGTGTCTTTAAGCTATCATCACAAAGGCTTCAGATGAAAAATAGAGAAGAAGTCAACAAATTAATGGAGAAGACTTGTGTATTAGAAGGATTCTACAGTAGAACTTTTGAGTGTGGGAGTGAAGACAACAAAAGTGGCATAAAAGTCTGTAATGATCTGGCTATAGGACTACCGTGTTCCCATGATCTAAAAATGTAGATAGAAAAAGTCTCTAATTCTTATGAGACATGAAGTGTTAAATAAAATTAAATTAGCAAACATAAATTTGGGGAAAAAAAAAAAAAAAAAAGGTACTTTTCCCAGACCAAATAAATACAGTGACACATGATGTAGCTCAACTAGAAGTTCATCTGGCTTTAGTAAAAAAAGGCCAGGGAGGACCTCCATCCCCTACTAGATTCAGGAGGAAATATGGTAATAAAAGACAAGGCTGAGGTGCTTAATGTCTTCTTTGTCTCAGTCTTTAGTAATAGGAACACACCAGGGAAAGTCACTCCCCCAAGCCAAGGGACAGGGGCCAGGAACACAATGACCCCCCTACAATTCAGGAGGAGACGGTGCATGACCTGCTCAACATCACTGTGCATGAATCTATGGAGCCAGATGGGTTACATCCTAGAGTGCTGAGAGAGCTGGCAGGGGTGCTCACCAGGCCACTGTCCATCATTTATCAGCAGTCCTGGCTGACTGGGGAGGTACCAACAGATTGGAGGTCAGACAATATAACACCCATATAAAAGTGACAGAATGATAATCTGGGGAACTGCAGGCCTGTCGCTTGATTTCAGTACCAGGGAAGCTGGTGAAGCAGATCATCCTGGGTTCCGTTATGCAGCACATGCAGGATAACCAGGTGATCAGGCCCAGTCAGCATGGGCTTATGAAGGGCAGGTCCTGTTTAACAAACCTGATCTCCTTCTATGACAGGGTGACCCGCTTGTTGGATGAAGGTAAGGCTGTGGATGTTGTCTGTCTTGACTTTAGTAAGGCATTTGACACTGTTTCCCACAACATTCTATTAGAGAACTTGACTGCTCTTGGCTTGGATGGGCATAGACTTCCTGGCTGAAAAACTGGTTAGATGAACGAGTCCAAAAACTTGTGGTCAATGGAGTTAAATCCAGTTGGCTCCCAGTCACGAGTGGTATCCCCCAGAGCTCAACAGGGGCTACTCCTGTTTAACATCTTCATCGAGGATTTGGATAAGGGGATAGAGTGCACCCTTAGTAAGTTTGAAGATGACACCAAGCTGGGTGGAAGTGTCAATCTGCTTGAGGGTAGGGACGCTCTCCAGAGGGATCTAGATATGCTGGGTCACTGGGCCAAGGCCAGTTCCATGAGTTTCAATAAGGCCAAATGCAGGGTCCTGCACTTTGGCCACAACAACTCCCCACAGCGCTACAGACTTGGGGAGGAGTGGCTGGAGAGCTACAAGGCAGAGAAAGAACCTGGGGGTGGTTGACTGACAGCTGGCTGAACATGAGCCATCAGTGTGCCCAGGTGGCCAAGAAGGCCAAGAGCATTCTGGCCTGTATCAGGAATAGTGTAGTCAGCAGGAGCAGGGAGGTGATCATTCCTCTGTACTCGGCTTTGGTGAGGCCGCACCTCAAATACCATGTCCAGTTTTGGGCCCCTCTTTACAGGAAGGATGCTGAGGTGATGGAGAGGGTACAGAGTTGGGCTACTAAGCTAATAAAGGGTTTGGAGCATGTCTCTTATGAGGAAAGACTGAAGGATTTGCGGCTGCTTAGCCTTGAGAAAAGAAGGCTAAGGGGAGACCTTATCTCTCTGTACAACTACCTGAAGGGTTCTTGTAGCAAGGCAGGAGTTGGTCCATCCTCCCTAGTGACAAGCAATAGCACAAGAGGAAATGGCCTGAAGCTGAACCAGGGGAGATTCAGGCTGAATATTAAGAAGAATTTCTTTGCTGAAAGGGTTGTCAGGAATTGGAATAGCCTGCCCAGGGTGGTGGTGGAGTCATCATCTTTGGAGGTGTTTAAGAGATGGGTAAATGTGCTTCGAGACGTGGTTTAGTGGTTTTGATAGGGCTAGGAATAAGGTTGGACTTGATGATCTTGAAGGTCTCTTCCAGCCAGAACGATTCTGTATGTTAAAAGTCTAAAATAGGTCCCAAAACTTTTTAGGCAAGCTCATTGATTACAATTCAACATCCAAAAGAGTTCAGACATGACCCTGGTACAGGAAGCTTGTAAATTGATGAAAAGCTAGATGAATATACAATAAAAGCATACTTTGGACTGCTGTGGTCACATATCTCTTCCTTACACAGCCCTGACTGAACACCATCACCTACAGAGAGAGTATTATAAAAATGTATCCTAGGTATGCTCAGTTCCTTCTTTAATATTGGTAGGGACAGGAAACTTATTAAATGTAGAACCCTTATCAACTAAGAGAAGCTAGCCAGTGCTTTGATACACAAAAGTAAGCAAGATATCAAGCAATCCTTGTCTCTTCAGTGCCCAGTCTTATACATCACTGCATTTCAACAAAGTTGTGAACCCTTCAAAGCAAAGTCAGTTAATGACCATGAAGATATTCAGAGGTCTAGAAAACAAAACTAGAAAAAAGGACTCATGAGGAAACACTGAATAAACCAGGATACTTGAGAAAAGTGAACACACATGGTCCACAAACACATGCAAGTTTCAGCAACTTTTTCTAGGAGTAAGGATAAAATTGGTGTAGGTGTCCTAAGGGAACAGCAGAAGTGCTGTCAGTCCTGATCTGTTCTGAAAAAACTTTCAAACATTGGTGGGGAGTAACTTAAACTGATTATGGGGACATGGTAGTCCTGTAGCCAGGTCTCTTGGCATGCTTACTTCTCTGCATTTAAATCAGTGATAGCTAATATGCTACATTTTAAAGAAGTGTAGTTCTCAACATTTGGTGTCATATACCAAAAGATTTGAAGCAAGATAAACAGTACAGCCTCAAACACAAGTATGCACAAAAATTGTTTGAAAAGAGGGGCAGGACTAACATCTTTAATATGTATCTTTTCCACTCAGTCTACATTTATCATGGCTGTCAAGTTGTCTTAATATTATTCTTTAGAAGCTATAAATGTAGAAGTTAATTCAAAGTCCTGTAATCTTCCCTTAACTACCATTTAATATAACACAATATGCCAAATTAAAATTTCATAATCAATCCATAAACGTTCTTCATATTTGAGATTTAGATTGTTACTAACAGGTAAACAAAAAGGCCTTAAGTGAAAAATAAGGTATATTTCAAGTACATATACTGCAAAAAGAAAATCTGTACAAAACATTTCTTGAATTTATTTTAACATTCAAGTCAAATTCTAGCCCTAGACCACAGAGAAATCAATCCATGACAGTGCTGTGAATAATTAAACAAACAATTAGCATTAATAATAAATGATACATTGATATAAATCTCTAGATTGGAATTGCTCACTTAATGTCTATGACAATTAATGATAGCTGAACTTTAGCCATTTTAGAATAATGGGATTTTAATACTATTTCCTATTAAAGTTACTCATAACTTTTAGAAAAATAGACTTATGAGGCTTGTCATTCTTTTAAGTTATTAAACACTGAGATTTCAGCAGGAGGATGCAATATTTCTTGTGAAACTAGCCAATTTCTGAGCTCTTCTTCCTTGCGAAGCTTCAGGGGGGCACAGAAAGAGAGCATTATTCAGCTACATACATGTAAAGGGAGAAGTGGAGAAGGAAGAAAGAAATTACTGAACCATTTCTTTACTACAGAAGTGCAATCCAGCATTCTAAACCAAGATATTACTGGAATCAAAGACATTTTTTTCCTTGTTTTTAATTTGGAGAAGAGTTACCAAAACTTTTAAAAAATCTGCCATTAAAAAAAACCCTGACTTATTGGTAAGTTTTGCTTTGACAAAACCAAGAGTGTTGACTGAGTAAGGTCATGCCATCAAATTGGGGCCAGTTCTGTTTAATATCTTTACCAATGATCTGGATGAGGGGATCAAGGGCACCCTCAGTAAATTTGCAGATGACACAAAGTTGGGTGGAAGTGTTGGTCTGCTTGAGGGTAGGAAGGATTTACAGAGGGATCTGGACAGGTTGGACCAACAGGACAAGGCCCACTGTGTGAGGTTCAACAACACCAAGTGCTGGGTCCTGCACTTGAGCCACAACAACCACAGGCAATGCTACAGGCTTGGGGAGGAGTTGCTGGAAAGCTGCCCTGCAGCAAATGACTTGGGGGTGTTGGTCAACAGTCAGCTGGATATGAGTCAGCAGTATGCCAAGACGGCAAACAGCACCCTGGCATGTGTCAAAAATAGTGTGGCCAGCAGGACTAGGGAAGTGATTGCCCTGATTCTCAAACACCTTGTTCAGTTTTGGGGTCCTCATTACAAGACAGATATTGAGGTGCTGGAGTGTGTCCAAAGAAAGGCAACAAAACTGGTGGAGGGTCTAGAGCACAAGTCTTATGAGGAGCAGCTGAGGGAACTGGGGTGGTTTAGACTGTAGAAAAGGCTCAGGGGAGATTTTATCGCTCACTATGACTACCTGAAATGATTCTATGATTCTATCATTTGGAGAACTTACTATCAGTCATTCCGGTTCACAGAACCCAGCAGAAGACAAAGAAATTAACTATATTCACAAAACATGTTACCTTGTATGGCACTGATTCCACACTTCTATGCCAATAAATCTATTGCTGTAGTCTCATACCTCTGAAAATGACTAGAATGTGTATTAATAAACCAAGAAACCATGATCTATGAAGACTAATTGTTTAATAATCTTGTTGCATATGTTCTTTGTGAACCATGATGTTCATTATAGAGTGATTAAAAACTAAGACACAGCTAGAGCAACAGATACTCATAAAAACTGTTCTTGCTATAGTACCATAAATACTATTCTATAATATGACAGGGAAAACATGAATCAGACTGTAATAGTATTTAAATTGTGTATTTCTGTAACATGGAAGAAATAAAGTTAAGATCTGTTGCCAACAATGCATAACTGTCTTAAATAGGTGACTAATTGTTAAACAGTAACTGTTCAATGACTATCCCTTTGGACTGCTTCCACTGGACACGAAATAGTTTCTTAGACCTCAGCAAGACTGCAGACTTGAAGTATTGTCAGTGTCTTTGGCAGTAAAGGCAGAGATATGGGTCTAGTTTCAAAAGATATTTCAACACTGGTCAAAGGCCGTAACATATTTTAAAATAATATCCTTAACAGAAGAACCTAGTTTGGGAATAATCCAAGAGCACTGCAGACAGCATTTAGCTTTCCTGCACTGACAAAGATGGAAGAATCAAACTCTTGCAGAGGGGTAAGAGGGAGGGGAGGGAAGTACCACTGTATCTTGTAAAACCCAGAGCTGAAACACACATAGAAGGTTTGATTGTTTTTAACAAAATGCTGAGAAAATCTCATCTCTATAAAAACCCTTCAATATTAAATGATACATCAAGATAATATTTCCCCTCACCCTTTCAGGAAGTTTGAATAAACACTCACACTAAGCATTGTCACTGTTTCTGCATACATTTTCAGTTTCATCTCCTTCATGGAAGCATTAGCACAGCAGCTACTGAGTATTCCAATTCATTTCAGCTACAGGTGTTAAAATAAAATTTCTATTTGATAAGCAGTTCAAGAGTCGCAGTAATGCTAAATCTGCTGCTACCTCCAAAGGAAATTACTGTTTAATATTTTCATTATGGTAATAGACAGAGGTTCCAATCTGATCAAGATTTTGTGGAGTTAACAAAGGACTGGGCTTACAGTACTTAAAGTGCAAGTTGAGACAAGATTTAATAAACACATTGTAATGTGACAAGTAAAATGGCTGACAAAATAGAGGGGTTAATAGTGGCAGCAATGAACAATATTATTTTCCAAAAATCCATTACCAGACAGAAAAGCAAAAGTAATATACAATTATGTAAAGAATTATCCTTCTGTAGTAGAAAAAAAGGGTAGTGTTTTGAATTGATCGATGTTATTTTTACATAAGTAGTAGAAATAGTACTTTCAGACAGCCTAGAAAATCTGACAAGCTTCAAGGGTGTGCCACTGCGTACAGTATAAACTAAAGCAGTAACAAGGCGAGAAATGGAGGAGAAGCAGCATGAGCAAGCTCCTCTTCCCCTGCTCTGCCCATCCTGGCAGGCTGCATGCCCCTTGTTCATATGGCATTCACACAGGCGAGAGCACAACTTGACAGCAGCTCCCAGGATTAACAGCCAAGGTGTTTGCAGACACGGTTGGAGATACGAGCAATGCACGGGTGTGCCAGAAACTCTTCAAAAGTTATCTGAGTGTTTCCACACTTCTGTTTTAAATGTGAGAAGAGGCACTGGGAATGAAAGACAGGTAGGGGTCATTGTGGCAGTGGGGCTGTGGAGCTACAGCAGCATGGCTGGTGCAAAGCTGCCGTGCTCTCAGCTGTAGACATGACCCCCCCTCAAAGACAGGAGATACATCAAATAGCGATGATGGTGATAATAATAATAATAATAATAAATATTTTTAAATCACAGTATTTCTTAATAATGGTGGTGAGAGGAAAACACACACCATCTTGAACTCAAGAAACGTGCCAGTACAAAGAGGCACCAACAGGTTTATTAAGGAGCCTGATTTCCTATAACTGTACAAAAGTTGCTCCACATAGGGATTAGTTACCATCATTGCTTTCCCTTAGTAATTATATTTTGAAGTACTCAGAGAGAAAGAGCAAGAGCAGCACATCTGCAATTTTGCACGACACACTGGTGAATTAGACTTACGCATGGACAGATGAACTCAACTGCGATGTGCACAAGCATAATGAAAAGAAAATGGTCTTAAAAGAGCTGTGCAAGCTTGAAAACCAATTATTATCTACCTGAGCATACAATAACGCTGTGCCAGGTTCTCAAGCCTGCAGGCCAAAATTAGCCAAGTATTTAACACTGAGCTTTTTCTCTGAAACACTGAGACAAGAGGACCAGATGCACTGCAAGCCACAGGTCTTAAAAGAGCTTCTCTTTCATGATTATTAAGATTGTTAATATAATTTTACTAGTATATGGGAACGTATTTGCATAACACAGTTTTGAGGCAAAAAGATTTTTAAGTTGCTGACCTCAGCCGATGGCTTTCACAAGATGGTTTTGATATGGACAGTGTATTAAATGCAGATTTTCTAGGCACTTTGTCATTACCTCTTCACTGATCACAAAGCAAGCCCTCTACCTCTACAAGGAAATGCATGCTTTATTACTTTAGACCTCAAAGTGGTATCAAGTTATATCTCCCAGATAAGACACTCCTGCTATGGTGTTCTCAATCAGAACACCCATCCTTTCTCCTGCTGGCAGAGCTTTAGGGTTGTGTCAGGAAGCAGAACAGCCCAATATGGGATTTGTAGTGTGAAACAGCTGATATTAAGGACAGGACATCCTCAGCAGACATATAGCGTGTGGGAAGGTGGCTATTTCTAAATAACTCCTGTCTGATATTTCTGTTTCTAATAACTCCATGGATACACACTGGTGGTTACAGCACTTCATCTGGTTTAGTTTCATCCTGAAGGGAGTGGTCCAATACTGCTCTATGAACCAAAACAGAAATACTGATTTCAAAAATGTACCCATAATCCACGCTCAAACACTAACATAGACAAATTCTAAATACAGTTTTGTCATGTTTAGGCTATCAACACAGGTCCTATCATTAAAATGTCCATCTCCTGTTTTTTTCTAACTATCTTACTTTTCAATACATGAAGCATTAGGTAATTTAATGAGGGAGGAGAAGAACATATCTACTGTTCAAACCAGTACATGTTCAGAACAGATCTATGTTGCAAATCCAGGCAAAGGCCATGAAAAAAAATGTCCTGATTCATATGATTTTATAATCTTGTTCAAATACACAAGAGATGATGGCTTAATTGCTTCCTGAGACTAAGGAGAAGGGTGCGTGTGTGCTTGAGAATGGAGTGACAGCATGTAGATCAGAACCACAGGAAGCAATACCATTTCCCAAGACTGTGTGGTACATGTCACTTCCATCTTGAGTCAGTCTGTATTCAAGTTCATTCCAATTTGCATGTGTTGATCTCTATATGGTACAATCTATATGCCACCTGCTCTGTGACTACACATGCACAAAAAGACATGGGACAGATTCCCACGCTTGAATCGTCTTTTCACACCAACCGAGATGGCAAAGAGAGACTCTTATCCTGCCAAACTTCTCTAGCCAAAATCTTCATCATGGAGATTTCCTGCTAGAAGATATCTGCCAATACCAAGCCTTGGTCTCAACTTTTTTCTGCCCTGCATTGGGAGCAATATGCTTGAAGTGAACAGAAACTTATTTGTTCTCCCCTCTATGACAAAAACTTGTTACTGAAAGATCTTACTCCAGTGACCTGAAGCTATTTGAAGAGTTAAAGCTGCAACAAATTCCCACCATGTAAAACCTAGCTCTTGTCAGAGAAAATCTGTACTTGCAGCAGTACCCCTTGTTCAAAAGTGGGAATTTTAGCCATTGTAGATATCAGTTGATGTGCTGTCTGCTTCTGAGGGGCAACACTTCCAACCTAAAACACTTTCTATCATCCAGAGAGTTTCAAAGATAGGCAGGGAAATGGAGATTGGACACAGCTGTGCCAATTAAAATAAAGCAGATAACATTTGGAGGGCAAAATGAAATGCTTTGTCCTCTCCCACATCCTTCAGCTGCAGTCTATATCCTGCAGTACACAGAGTATAAAAAGCTTTAACTTTCTTATTATATATAAAATTCCACTAAAAAAAAAAAAATCACTATTAAATACAATTTCTTGAACAACATCAACAAGATGCTATTTTGGGAGCACGTGTGACATGATGTATTCTCCTATGCTATGCTGAATTTTAATACTGTTTTCTAAGTTCCACACAGATTGAAATTTCTTGGAGCCCAAGAAAGTAAAGCCAGTATATTCAGTGAACCAGCTCAGAGTTTTGGTGGTTTTTTGTGACTCATGCGGGACATCTGGGCTCCAATGTTTATATATAACTAGGTAGCTTTATCTTTACCCTGCTATAACTGACTGGGAGAGAGGGATATTAAAAAAGCCTAACTTTTCCCATGTCCAGCTGTATTGCAAGATATCAAAAAAATGGCCACGTGGCTAGCTCTAATGTAACCAAGAAGAGTATGGTAAGATTAATATTCTCCTGAGGACAGTGGACCAGAAGTGGTCTATGTGATGGAATTAACAGGCCTCAGCTGATGGAGCGCACAGACAAGTACCTGGGATCTTGTATGTTCATACATTGTGCAGTTCAGTGCACAACAGAGATGGACTACTGTCCTGGTTTGAGCTAGAACAGAACTAATTCTGTTCAGTGATTTTGCTTTTCAGCTAAGTCTCTTCTAAGTGACTGCATTTCCTGAAGCTAACAGCATATGTTCACAGACAGTGTCTGCTTCTAGAAGTGATAATTCTTGATGTTTAGAGTTACTACCAAGGACTGGTGTGCAGAAAGGCTCTTGCTTACATTTGCTCATGTGCAGAGCAAGGTCATTGCTAAATCTTGTGCACCACACTGGGGTGCTGTAAAGGTAGCACATGTCAGGGGGAGCAGACAGGACAGGTGACCCTAAACTGACCAACGAGGTATTCCATTCCATGTATATCATATTCAGTATCCTAAACAGATGTCATATGAGCACACCCTTTTCTAGATCCTCTCCTTGATCTACTTATCCAAAGATACCCAGAAAACACCTGGTCACAAGTGGTGTTCCCCAGGGCTCTGTACTGAGGCCAGTTTTGTTTAGTATCATTATCGACAATCTGGATGAGGGGATCAAGGGCACTCTCAATAAGTTTGCATATGACACCAAGCTGGGTGGAAGTGTGGATCTGTGTGAGGGTAGGGAGGCTCTACAGAGGGACCTGGACAGGCTAGATCAATGGTCCAAGGCCAAATGTATAAGATACAACAAGATCAAGTGGTGGGGTCCTGCACTGGATCACAACAATCCCATACACTGCTACAAGCTTGAGGAAGAGTGGCTGGAAAGCTGCCAGGAGGAAAAGAACCTGAGGGTTCTTGTCAACAGCTGGCAGTGTGCCCAGGTGGCCAAGAAGGCCAAAGGCATCCTGGCCTGTATCAGAAATAATATGGCCAGCAGGAGCAGGGAAGTGATCATGTCCCTGTACTCATCACTGGTGAGGCTGCACCTCAAATACATTGTTCAGTTTTGCCCCCTCACTACAAGACACACACTGAGGTACTGGAGCATTTCCAAAGATGAGAACAAATCTGGTGAAGGGTCTAGAGCACAAGTCTTATGAGAAGTGGCTGAGGGAACTGGGGATGTTTAAGCCTGTAGCAAATGAGGCTCTGGGGAGACCTTATTGCTCTCTACAACTACCTGAAAGGAGGTTGTAGTGAGATGGGTGTTGGTCTCTTCTGGCAAGTAATAAATAATAGGATAAGTGGAAATGGCTTCAACTGGCACCAGAGGAGGTTTAGGCTGGATATGAGGAAAAACTTCAATGAAAGGGTTATCAAGCACTGGAACAGACCATCCCTGGAAGTACTTAAAAGACGTGTAGATTTGTCACTTAGGAACATGGTTTAGTGGTGGATTTGGCAGTGCTGGGTTAATGGTTGGTCCCCATGTTCTTAAAGGTCTTTTCCAACTAAATCATTCTATGATTTTATGCAGAAGCAAGCAATGGTCACAAGGCACACTGATGAGGCCACAAGTTCTCAGCTCTAGGAGTTTTCAAAATGGGGAATCTAATGAAGCGAGTTACTGGAGCTTACTATCTCAACGCTCATCAGACCAAACACTATGGTGCATTCGGTGTGGGCTAATGACTTGACTTCACTTAGCCTGCAACGAAATCTGGTTAACCCAAAGTACAGTTGCCCTGTACTGACTACAGGCTAAGCATGCACATTGCACTTCACAGGGTACTGCAGACCAGCTGAGCCACAATAACCTCGGCCACAACCTGAGCCTTGACTCTCACTTGGAAATCTACAGCCAGAGACAGCACATTATATCTATTCAACCTCAGAAAGTCCAGAAATACCTGTTCAAGTTCTGTGGGATCTATGTGCAGAAGCTGAATGAATGATTTAAGACTATGGTAACTTTTACCTTGCTACTTGTGTTTCATCACTGAGTGTGGTAACAGGGAATGTTTTGTAAAGCAAATTACTCAGCATTTTTCCTCAACAGAACACTGGATCAGTTTTCCACTATCAATCTTTAATTCTTTATCATGCTTTGCCTTCTATCCTTAATACAAAAACATAAAACTTTCCCACTAGAGGATCAAAAAAAAAAACCAAACCTAAATGTAAATAAAGCATTCACTGCACCCAGTCTAAAAACATAGAGCTACCTTACCTATAATTATTTCAAACAGTAGGGAACAATTTAAAAAAATCCATCAACCAAATTAACACTCCAATGACTTATGCACCACTTCAAATTACACTTTGCTGAAAGAAATGTCAGCTTAGGAGCACATAACTGTATAGTCTAATCCATAAACCTTAATATAAAAGCCATTCAGTGCAATGGGGCAGTCAAGCACCTATGGGATCCATAGATGTCTTCACATTGGGTAGGAGCTTCCAAAACTAAACAGTATCAAAAGCTGAAAAGGCAAAACCAGCTTAAAATTCAGACTATTATTCTGCCAGTGAATTATCTTGTTCTCATAAGAAATATTCAAAGCCCATGGAACATATTGAAGTTTTCCTCAAATGAACTTTTCTTCCCTCCAGGTTAAGTGGTAACTGAGTATAAAATCTGAAATTTAAAATTTTTCATTTAGGTAGAAGATGATACTTTCTTGGTGGGTCTAGCCCCAAAATATTTTACACATTTAAATAACTTAACTTCAACACTACAGAATTAGTTTATTCCCTTTATTATTTCCCTTTGTTAGTCAGTATCAAAAGTATTTCAGCCTGTATTACTGTAACATATAGGGAAAAAAAATAAATCCCCCTTGTTAGGGCTGTAGGTCTAATTGTATCTAGATCAAATTTTTATCCTACCTCTCTTCACAAATCTGATAGTGAACATGCATCTTGAATTTGCAGGTTTCCAGATTCTGTTTTTACCATTTTAAATTATGGGTTTTTCCGTCAAACACCATGACTGACAATTTACCCATAGCCTTTCTGTAAAATGGAGCCAACATATCAAAGCTATTTTGTTCATATTGCTGCATTAGAATAATACAAATAGGAAATTATGCGGTTTACATATTCATGTTGCTATTTGGATTGTTTCTGTTGTTTCTTTGATTTTTATAATGTTACTGTTTGAGACCAAATAGGAGTGATCTGATTCACAACAATCCTGGCAATATACAATATCCATCCTAGGAAACAGTAAAGCGTTATGGGCTGTTGCTCATAAATCAGAGGGATTAAAAGGTTATTCCTGGATGGATCTCTACTGTTACATGTACTATTTTAACCAAGACAAAAAAAAAGTCATCAATAAATAGGTTTTGATATAACTACTTCTGTAGAAACACTGCAAAATAATGCAAAGTGCTGTTGGAATAATTTCAAATTAAACCAGATAGCATAAGAAACCTGCTTATGGTGTGTATCTGCATGGGGAGAGTAGATGCATGCCTGTGTACAAATTATTCCCAGTAAGCCACTTACAGCTCAAACAAACACTGAACTAAGTATTCTCAAGCTATGTCTTCACATTGATATATAGGTTTTCTAGCCACAACATTATGTAGTAAATAATAAAGGCCAGCACTAAACTGGAAAAGCTTATTAAAGGTTTGTTATTAGTGAAAACTGCTGTCGTACAAAAATTAAGTTCTCATAATGTAAATTAACAACTAAGGCTGCCAAAATCCCAAGCTGTTATCAGAGGCAAGGTAATTGCTCTGACTGGGATCTATCCAAGATTAAAACATCCACATTTAGGGGTCTCTGAAAAGCATTCAAGCTCCTGGTATAGCGAGTAGTCAAGGCCACAGACTTAAGTGTCTGCTTCAGGGAAAGCTGAATCACTCCCTAAGAGCCTATAGCCTGTCCCAACTCAGAACTCAGTGCAGTTGCCTTAACATCAGTGTTTAGTGTCATTTAAAGTGCCCAAGAGATGGCAGATACCAAATGGGGCTGAGGGAAGACCAGTGTGCCTTTTGACTAACAGCTAGAGGCTATGAGAGATGCCCAAAGGTATCTCAGCTGGCCTATTCAGGAATTGAATAATTTCCTAGATCTTCACTGATAACAATGAGAGCTAGACAGCTGATTCACATGTAGAGCTAATGATAAATGCTTAAGTTCAGGTACCGGTCTCAAATGGCAATTAACCCTGAGATATACGAATTTGAGCCCTCATGTTCTAAGCTTAGCACATGATAAAAAAGGAAAGGAGGGGTGATTGTCTAGTGCTTTAAAACAAGCAATACTCTCCAGAAGCTTACGCTCCTTCTCCCACCTCTTCTTCTGGCCAGCATCCAGAGATGTGCACCAGCTGCAGAGTAGGAGAATAATGACAGGTTGCATTCAAATTCCATAGAAATGCAAGCTACTTCACATGCAAACAATAGAAAAAGAGCCTTAACCACTATATAAATAACAAAGGGTTAGCTAGTACATGTACAAAATGCTATTTTTCAACTTGAAGAGTTGGAGGGTTTGAAGAAGGAATCAGAAAATATTTTTGAATATTTACCATGCATTGTTCATAAACATGCCTAGGAGCTTTACACATCATAATCCAGTTGAAAAATGCTGATAAATCTCAATTAAAAATAGCCTAGGGTACAATGATTCCAGAGCTCAGTGTAGTTCAAGGTTTACTTCCAAGCGATTATTTCAGCACCCCTAGAACAAATTTTGTGTAGCTTCACTGTATAAAAACACAATTTTGCCCTTTATAACTCCTACCTGCAAACCTGAATTCTAGTACAAAATATATCTACAACCTACCACTGACATCGTGATCTTATATTTCATTCTTATCTTGCTATATTTTATTATTAGCCTCATTTGTAGTTTCATTTAGATAACTGATTTGTCGCTATAACTTGTCTCTCTACATTAATGAGACAGAGGATTTTGAATTATATTCCAATAAGCTTTATCTCTGTCTCACACATATTTTTTACCTCTGCTTCCTTGATATTATTTTCAGCAGCTTTGGGGGAAGGTGAAACAAAAATCTGACTGATGTGTATAGCTCATAGAATACAGGCATTGACTGCCACTGCTAATATGCCTCCATGAACAGCTACTGAATCCCTTCTGTAGCTTTTACCAAGGTATCTGGACAGCAACACAAAGTGTATTTGAAAAGTGACATGGCTAAGGAGGAAAGGAAATGCCAGGTTGCAGCTCAGAAAGGCAGCTACCTCTGTGGAGGTCACTACTCTCTTCTTTAAAGCCTCCAGGTACCCAGGCACCTTTGTCCAAGAGTGCTTCAGACAAGCAGGGCCATGGGAGTACACTGCTCCACACTCAACACATCTCAGGAACACTGCTGGAAATTTAAGTCAATCACAAGGCTGCTACTGTCTCCCTAGACCTCTCCTGTGGGTTTCTTCTAGAAGGGTGAATTTGGCAAAACAAAGCCCTATTTATGTAACAGCAATTGTCCCTTTTTCCATCAGCATTTGGATAGTAAATGCCTTGAGGAAGGGAAGGTAAATGCAAATGCCATTTTGAGAAAAGCGAAAGACTAGTTTTGCATTAACAAATACCCCATATTCAGACATTATTGATTAAAGTTTTGAGATAGAAGTTAAATGCTAGTTTTAAGAATACTCTGGAAAACATAATGCAAGTCACTATCAACATTAGGACAAAATAATGATGAATTTAATAATAGCAAAATTGAGGCTAAAAAAAAATCCATTAGCTTCTTATTTCAAGTCTGCAGAGACACTGTCATTTTCTAAAATATTATCAAAATAGGAAGTCCTGTGGAACTGAAATCCATAGTACAAGAGGAATACAGCCCCTACCTCTTGTCTGTCAAACACATTATTTTCAAAGGATCCTGGTGACCTTTCCAAAGAGATCCTAACACCTAGATGGCCCATAAGAAGTCTCCCAAATTCGATAAGCAGCTGTCTCCACCCCATTAAACTCCATCACTGTGTAGGCAAGAAAAAAATGTTGGGGGGGGGGCATTTGTTTCTGCATTCAAGAAAGAATGAATGGTGCCCAAATAAGAAGCAAAGGCCAATCTCTTAAGGCTCCCACTAAACTAGCTGTAAGCACCATCCTCTTATCACCTTTGACACTGGGAATACCACAGAGTCATTAACATGCAGCTTCAACAGCAGAAGATCATACTCAGAGTCCACATCCATCAAGTAACCTTGGAAAGACCCCTTATATTGGTATCTCTTTTCAACTGCTAGGGTAAGGGTACAAGTGCACTAGGCAGGTTTCCTTGACTCTGCATCAGGATAAGAAAGAGTCTGGAGTTTATGAACAAAATCAGTGCCCTTAATTTCAATTTTCTTTTTTCAGTGCATACTGTAGATTAAATGGCAATGGTCCATGCTTGTAATACTAATTTAAACTTTGAAACTATCTGATAATGCAAATTCAACTGAAATTCTCATGTCTCTGCAGCTTTTTTTTTTTTTTTACAAAAAAAAAAAAGAGTAACATCGCTTTGTTTGTTGTTCTCTGATCTTTAAAAAGACGAGCATTTGATTTCAATAAGGATCTCTCATGTGCAAGTAGTATGATATTTTGTGAACCCGTGCTATTTTTTCTGAACCTGTCCATAAGCAGAAGCACTGGAGGAGACAATTGACTCTATACAGACAGTTCCAAGTATGACTTTGCATTACTTAAAACAACATAAGCTTGCACACTTAATAGCCTTGATGTCCTAAAGTAAAAAAAAAAATTTAAAAAAAAATTGTACAAAACTAAGACCAGCCATTTCTGACAAGACCAAAGACGCATGAACCTCAGCACTGTGACTTCAGCAGTACTCACAGTTTAGGGAGCTAAACAGCAGCAGAACATCTGCTGAATGATTGTTTCCTTGGGAGCGCTCAGCTTCAAATAACTTGTAGCTTAGGTATTTTTTTGAGCCAAAGACTGTATTGAGATCCTCCATTCCTATTAAATTGCTTTGGTCTCTTTCAAATCCTTCATAGTTTTGGCATTTAAAATATCCTCTGGCAACAAATTCTACACTGTATTACATAGGGCAGGCTTGCTTTTCATTTGCTTGAAATTTTACTGCTGTGTAGTTTCCATGCATCTCCCAGCTTCTTGCAAACAGTGAAATACCTGCTCCTTATTTACATCGTGCAAAGCAGAACACGACCAGAGATTTTAGCT
This sequence comes from Ceryle rudis, assembly GCA_033439905.1. Classification (NCBI taxonomy): domain Eukaryota; kingdom Metazoa; phylum Chordata; class Aves; order Coraciiformes; family Cerylidae; genus Ceryle; species Ceryle rudis. The sequence goes on along the minus strand of JAAGNO010020643.1, from coordinate 39,926 downwards.
AGATTCACTTTACCATACACTACACATTGAGCTGGCCAAAATAAACCCCTCCTGGAAGCCACAAAAGGGAAGCAACACATGCTTTCTCATTGGCATTTGGAATTTCTACTGATGGCAGGATGGCGGCCAAACCCAGGGTGCCCACTGACATCACAGCATAGCTCCTCATCCCCAATTCATTTGTCTCTAGTTTCCAGTTAGTCCACTTTGCACTTTAGCCACAGACACTCCTTTTTCTTTCCAGCTCTCTAAATGCAAAGAGGTCCTCTACATCCTCATAACAATAGCTACGTTCTCTCCTGCTGCCCAGGCAGAACAAAAAGACAGGTAGTGTTCTTGGTTTCTGTCTCCTGGCCATAAACAGAAGCAGTTACAGAGAGGTCTTATTCAGTGAGCACTGCTCTGGCATGGAAACTGCTGCATGATGCTTGAATTTTAAATTGTTTTCTGTACACTAGCAAGGCTCAGTTGGGCTCAGAAGCAGTGGTGGAAATGGCCATTCTGATGAAACTGCAAGTTTGAGAATTCCTTTTCAAGATTTCAATTAAAGAATAGAACTACAAAAATGGATGTTCTGAGTTTTATCATTTTTTCATTCTAAGAAGCCATGCTTCATTCAAAGACATATCATTTAGAATGTTATTTCTCATTACAGGGAACAATTAGAGGAGTCAAAAGCCGAATACAATGTTTTGATTTCCTTAAAATAGTGTTTCAATGAAGCTGAAATAATGTTTTTTTTAAAAAATCAGTTTTATGGACAAATTAATGTTTGTTTTCATCCTCATTCAAAAGAGGAAAATTCAGTGTTGGCATTTCATTGAGAACAGGCATGCCAAGTTTCAGCCAGCTGTAATATGGTAAGGAACTGGAAAAACAGATTCCAGGGGTTCAAAAACAGATTTGAGCTGTTGTAAAAAATGACCCCCACACCAAAAAAAAAAAAAAAAAAAAAAAACACCACACAAAAACAACCTAATCACAAAATGGCAAAAAGATATATGACTGGACAGAAGTTTCAAAAATCACTTCAGTCAGAGAACAGCTATGCTCAAGCTTCTCAGCAATGTTCCTATGGGACTCTAACACAAGCAAAACAACTCACTTTTCACAGACTTGCTCTAAGAAATGGCAGAGTTGCCTTTGCTATAATTTTCATATAATGCTCTTTACCTCAAAGATCTTTTGAGACATATATGAGCCATGGAACATTTCTACCTAAAAGTTTAATATTCAGGAAAGTTTCAAGCAACTTAAGACATGATAATGTGATGTAACTGTCTTCTAATAGGAAGGGAAAACAGGTATTCCCATTTTTGGTGCCTAAAATTATTCATCTTTATGCCACAAATCAGCAGCTAATTCATACAAAGAGGATACAAACCTTTACAGGAGATATGCATGCATACCACCTTACTGTACTCTAAACACTGTATTCAAGCATTCTTTCTGGGATTTTGATTTTGCAAGGTCTGAGTCCTTTTTATCACAGCATAACTGTCAATTTTAACACTGCACCCACATCCACCAAAAATAAGTTAAGGTTTTTTCTTTTAATCAGTTCAGCAGTCACTATTGCCTTTCTTCAGTGTTGGAATTGTTCAAGTGATTTCTGTTGTTTGAAGATTAAATCTTCTGTTGGATAGACTGATGAAATTGTCTGTGAAGTACCTGTCTCATCATCTACCATAACTTTCAAAAATTATCTGATGAGCTGTGGTGGCTGAATGACCAGAAGGCACACATACTATGGTTTATCATCAGAAAATGATGATACTAGGATGGGGGGTTGAGGGCAGGGGAGAGAAATACATTTACTCACAGATCTTCCTCTAGTGACTAGAGAGAATTGAAAAATCATACATTAAATTGGGAAATCAAAATCATAACAAATTCTGCCTGGAATTTCTCTACCAAGTCAGTCCTGTCTAGTGAATAATGCAAAATATAACAACACATATGAGCCTTAAATCAGATAAGAAAAGAGCCAAGTTTGTGTGAAAAGCTTAAGTCCAAAATTAGTTGCCCAGCCCAGACTAAACCAGGCCATGTGGTCCCCAACAAAAAAAGACAGATAAAAAGAACACAAAGAGGGACCATTTCTGTCTAGCATTTTTCTCCACAACCCAGGGATGGGTAAGGCAAAACCCATAGGGAACACCTCGGAGCCACTTCCCATGGAGCCAGGGTATCTCTGACTTTTACTCCTGAACACAACAGCCTGATGCAGCACAGCAAACAGTTTTGGGTGGTTCACTTGAGTTATCGCCTTCAAGTAAGAAAGGCCTGAAGAAGTAACAGGGCTGGACAGTGTCAAAATTACTACATTGGGACTGCATTAGCAGAGAAGCAGCTGGGATAACTCCATCAACAACCTCTGTCCCCCGATGAGCACAAACAAGTACAAGAACCAAGCTGAATTCTGCCTCTGTCTTGCACTTCACGGCAACACTGACGTACTAAACTGAAATAGCAGTACAGATCATCCCCCTGGACTCTTCACCTGAGAGCTTATGGACCTTCAGAAGCAAACCTTGATTTCACTCATGGACCTCAGATCTGTGATGCTCCAAAGCAACTTTTATCTCAGTTTTTCCTACACTCTCATGGGCAATATAGGAGAGGAAAGACAGCACTAAGAAGTATTTAAACAACAAATATCTGCTAGGAGGAAGAACTAAAACCATCTTTAAACAATTTGTCTCTTGACTCGAGTAAGAATTTTTCCATTGTCTTTCTACATATATGTTCTCTACACTTAGAGAAAACAAGCAGATGCATCCTTAACCATACAGCAAACATTCACTGTTACAGGTTTTTAAAAAGCTAAAGTTTCTTCCTCCAAATTCTGTAGGGGCAAGAAAAGGGGGGGGACACACACATAATACTGCCAAGATTGACCTAAAGTATATTATGTGTTCAGAATAACAAACTTTATACAAGCAGAACAAGTTTTTAACAGCGATAAAAAGCATAAAAATAAGCACATTTTTCACATTGTTGTGTGTACAGGTATTAAGTGATAATGAAAATCTATTTAAAATATGGCAGAATTGCCACTCCACCATAAGAGAGGGAAACTCCCTGCTACCATAGACAATTTTACAGTGCACAATGTCTACCTGCTGTTCCTTCAGTGCTGCTTTATCTAAAGGAAGAATAAAGCTTACTAGAAACCTTAATAAAAACACCAATCATCTCACAGGTGATACTCCAGAGTGAAATCCAAGCAGATTGCCTTATGAAATTTCTGATCACGTCTGCATCACGTTTGGAACTAGGCATATAGGTTTACATGGGAAACTAAATTAAAAGCACCACCTACAATATGAAGCAGAGCTTTTTATGACTATCTTGATACACTTTTAAGTTGTTTTGCATCCAGCTGGTTACAGCCCTATACTTTTCACTTTTGTGCCCACCATCCCACCTGTCCTGCAGCTCCAGAGAGTCTTAATGAAAAGCAGAGCATGACTCTTCTGTTCCAGATGCTCCTGGCTGGCAGAGTGACGCCTCAGGCAAGTCAGAGCATCCTCATGAAAGCTTGGGCTGGCCTAGGGATTTACAGCCGAAAGTTATCAGACAACATGTCTTGTTAAAAGTACATGAGAAGAGCATTTGGCTAAGCCACATTTGCTGCCTTCATAAACTTATCCCTGCATCTGGATCTATAGGATCATATTACCAACTGGTTCTCCACGCACACAGTTTACTCCCTGCAGAATAAAAGCTGTCTCAAGCATTTCAGGACCAACGCAAAACAGATGCTAGAAGGACTAGTCAATAAACGGAGCTCAGAGGAAGCTAGGCAACATAATTTGAGTGATGCTGACTTCTATTTTTTTTTTCTAATGTTATCTGCTACACAAAGAGCTTAAGAACACTGCTAAAATTCCACTTAAAAAACGAAAATTTCCAGATGTCCTAGTTTAAGGAAAAAAAAAATATATATATACATACAAAGCCATACATTGAATGTATTGTAAAGGACCAGAAACCTAACCCAAATAAAACCCACTACAACAACACCACCCAGCCTCCAAGCTCTCTATTCTTTCAACAGCTTGGAAAATTTTATTCAGCTGTGTGATTTCCAGAATTTTTACTGACTTGTGCTTTTCTTTTGCCACCAATCACACTTGCTGAACATGGTCAGTCCTCCTCATTGGCCCTACAAAGGATTTCTGTATGGAAAAAATCCCAAATGAATAGCACCTCATTTAACATCTTATTTTTCCACACACCAACAAAATGAGACCTTCAACTGACTGTATCCTTTGCAAGACAGGAGCCTAGGTAACAGATAATTCATATACTGAAAGTGCTCACATCTCCATCCCTAATAGGCAGCCCATCATCCTAAGCGACTACTTTGAACTATCCTTAAGGCTTCCAGGATGGTTATGTTTGACCTGTAGTTTAAAAACTGCATCTGTTAAGCAACCAATTTCTTCTAGTTCATTTCATACTCATTTAAGACTTTTCAGCTCTATTCCCTTTCTCAGGCATATATGTTATGCCAACACATGCAGTTATTAACAGGATACTGTTTTCTGGCTTGCTACCTTAGAGGGAGATATAAAGGACGAAGGTTGTCACTATGATTCAATTCAAACCTTCAACCTGTCAGATTTCAGAGTAATACTGCTGCACCTTGAAGGTGCGTTGGCACAGCATCTGCAATTGTCTTTGACAATGTAAAGAAGGAAAAATGTTACCTTAAAGGGGGAGCAGTTTAATTTTCAAGCTTAAATGACACTTTTTCATCTTAATTGTTATGCAGAAAATTTGTAGAGAGAAGTTTCCAGATTATATAATGTCAAATTTCTCTTTTTTCCTCAATAAACATTTGCACTGTGATGAAAATTCTCTTATTCCTGAAGCTTTAGAATATTCTGCAACCAAAAGAACTTGACTGTGCAAATTGGATGGAAGTATGACCCTTTGTACAGATGCACAGCCATTGTTTATTAACTTCTTGCAATAAATTTTACTATTCTAACTTACATTTTAGTGCTTTTTCAAATATTAGGTAGAAATGAGGAACAAAATGTACTCAAACACAAAAGAATAATACACTTATTATGAAATCTCTTTGAAAATATGTTGTGCATTTTTAACTGTTTCACAATACATAGTATTGCTGATTTATGAGCCACCTCTTGCAATCAAAACATTAATGTCACATAAAGCTGGATAAATAATATCTGTATTTACATCCAGGGGAAAAAAAAAAAAAAAGCAGTCTCCAGCATTAACAAAGAGCAGCAGACTTCCAATAACGATTCATATAAACCATCTCTGCCAGCACTAGCTACATATTAAAAGAAAAAGGAAAACATGTTGTAATAGCCCACCAAAGAGCGTATACATATTTTCAGTGATTCTTCAGGAGAAAAAAAAATAAATTAAAAAAGCGAAGCCAGAGGGGGATGGGGAAGAAGGGTAGGAGCTGGCATTAAAAAAACGATCCAGACAGCTTTAGCTCTACCTATCACAAAAAAAATCACTGACTATGCCCACAGCAGCCTGAGCACTTGCTATGCGCTCTATATATTTGCGGATGCACGCATGCAGCTATTGCTCCAGGCTAGAGCACAGCCTGCAACAGTCCTCGTGGGGTTTTGCACAAGCACATCTGCACACACAATGACATTGAATTACAACAGCAAGAGCAACTTTCTTCTCATAAACACTGAACGTGCCAGTCCACTAGTTATTAAATAGTTATTATAGTCATTAGAATGAAGCAGAAAAGCATTTCCACTTCTGACCAGAGAAGCTTGCTTACCTCCAGCGAATCCCGGGCTCTTGCAATCCCAGCTGCCCATGTCCAAGAGAGAGGCCCCAGACAATGTGATTGTAGACACTGTGCTTACAGTATCCTGTCCCTACCTAGCACACAGGCTTTTCTAAAGAGGTGCCTTTCCTCTGCTGCAATGGCAGATAGCTTAGACACACCATATAGACACCAGACAGAGTGACCTAGCTGCTAGGCTCCTCTGTTCTTGATACTAGGTGATCAACATGGGCATCCTAGATCTTACCCATGACTGAATATCACCAACTCCTAGTCCTTCAGCTCCCTCACACTGACTGAGAAGCTGTAAGGTGGTCCCAGACAGGCTGGCAACAATTAGCAGCTCATTCCTGCACAGGACACATAAAACAGGGCCTTCGTTATCTGCACAAATGCCAGGCTGAGGGTGAGATAGGGAACGGAGAGAAGAAATTACAATGATTGGTTGGCTTAATGAGACAGCACACATCCTACAGACTTAATGGGAAGGACTGACAGGGCTCAATTAGGGAGAAGTCTACAGCCTCATTACTACCACCAGTTGTCACTTAGAGCGCTGGTACAGACAACTAATGCAGCAAGAAGCAAAGGAAAAAGGAAATAATGGATAAATGGAAACAGGAAACTTTTCTTAAAACACTTTTCACAGTGTTTCACTCATCACTCTGTCAAATTTTGTGTTTCAGGAAGAAACAGAATTTCAGACATCAATGTTCTGAAAGGACTGATATGAGGAAAAAAAAAAAACCCACAAAGTCAGAGATGTTTCATTCCCTTCCTCCTGCCACCCCGGAAATACCTTTTTAAACATATACTGACCTACAGCTGTCAGCATTAAATAAATCTTCAACAGTTAATAGTGATTGAAAACTCCTGCATATAAATGTTAACAGAACAATGGGGTACCCTCCTATTGAAGGTCAGGCAACCTGAGCTCACCTGCCTCTGTAAACTGATAGGGCCTGGTACAGCTCCTTGGCCAAGGTAATGAATGTTTTCATACTTAAAACTTTAAGACTAAATAACACACCATACTCTTCGCACAAACAAAAGGCAGGTTAGTCTAGTATCCCAATTCCAGTAGTGACCTTCATTCTCATCTCATTTGTCTTGAGGGTCATCTGGAGAGTTTGAATTTTTTTTTTTTTTTTTTTTTCCTTCCTACATATTCACCTTCTTTCTGTTGTCTTCCCCTAATTAGGGAGAGCTTTAGCATTTTGGTGGGGGATAGACCTCTATGGCAGATGCCTGGAGAAAAAAATGTGAGAAATAAGGCAAGTAGAGAAATTCTCCTTTAGTGACTTCTGACAAAAGTTTAGTGACTTTCTGAGCTTCAGGTTGCATCCAGACCCTTTTGTTTAATAGTGACCAATGGACCCTTCTATCATTCAGTCAGTTTTTCTGGCACTAACTAAGCAGTCCTGTCTTCTTAATATGGTAATTTAATCCTTTTGAAAGTATACTGAAAAGAAAGATGACCAGAATGACTGGCTAAGATGCAGGATTGAGACTCAGCAAATCTGATTTCCTCTCTTTGTTCTTCTCCATGTGACTTTGAGCAAGTCCATAAGAAGGGGGAAGTTTTCAATGAAAATCAGACATTTGACTCAACTTTTCAAAAGGAAAGAAAGACCTCCTGATTTATTTCACTGAGATTCAATTCACCTGTACTAAGAAGAATAAAGCTTCCTTTTCAGTCCTTATTTAAATTGTAAGATTCTAAGAGCAGGCGTTCTCTTTATCGTGCATTCAGCAACTTATGCTAGTTTATGGAGGCCCATGTTGGTGGCTACAATTTATAACAGTGCTATTGATATTTAAAGCCTTGGAAGAGCCAAAATAAGCAGCCTACAGCTCTTCAGAAAATATTTTATAGCTCCAAGATGGAAATTTTTTAAGTCCAGAAAGTCAGAGAAACAAATGCCAATAAAAATCCTATGGAGCCTCACCCCCATAGACAAGTGAAATTCCCAGCTTCAACAGCTCATGTAGAGCTAGGAATGAGGGCTGACATTTGCTGTCTGTCTAGTTCAGCACACTTGTCAACAGGAGGCTATCACATTTCCTCTCACCTTGATAGTGAAGTCCCTCCTCCCACCTGCATTTGGTATAGCAAGAAGGAGGCTACAAGATGAGTGTGCTTAGTGAGCACATCCAATGGAGAACTTCTGTTTTGGTTGGTTGGCTTTCCACAGATTTGGCCCACTATCACTAGGGAGGGAGACTATTCTTTGCTGGCAGCCTGCAGTTTCATTGGGTTAAGTGTAGCATGAAACTACAGTCCTCAGCAAACACCTTCATCATCACAGCTGCCAAAAACAGCAGTCCTCCCCTCTCTTCATTCCTCTTGGCCATTAATTTCAAGCCCTATGTGCTCTTCCCATTTTTAGCCACCTCTACAGGCATGTGATGAATCAGATCAGAGAAATGTGGCTTTTTTTTCCCCAGCTGTACCAGCCCCCAGAGCTGGTTTATGAAGCTGACAGACAACCACAGGTGCTAGCAAAGGCAGGCAGCTGGTAGGGGCAGAAATAAACAGGAAAATGATATTTTATTTTACTTTTTTCTTTTTGTGGGCTGAGTAAGGCAATGCTGATATCAAATATGTTCAGATTATATCTCAAGTTTGTCATTTTGGGGTCATAAAAAGAAGAAATTGCTAATATCAGGTTATAATTTTTATATCTTAAAAAAGTGCCCAAGTGCTACTGACTTCTGCAAGAAATAGGTAATTTAACCTCCATGCATTTGGGTATGTTGTTTCAAGAGTTCATCAGCAATAGGAAACACATTTATTTTATAATTAAATATGATACAAATGATATAAAACTCCACCTGATTAGTTCACAAGGGAACTCATTCCTAGAATGCTTTAGAGAGATTAAAATGCCTACTTGAGTTCACATATTGCTACTTGATCATGTCTTGTGCATTTGTGTGGTGGCTTCTAATCGTGATCCTTTCCCAGATAAATTAGCAGTTTCTGCTATTCACATTCTGTGTTCTAATTTTGCTTATGTATTTGGTTTCAAGAGCCAGGTGTTACCCTTTAAAGAAAATAAAAAACAACAAACAAAATCTTGGATGAGATGAAAACCTCTCTGCATACCAGCAAAATACAAGACCTCTGTCAGATCCCACCTTTGTGCATGCTATTCTGTACTATCTCAGCACTGGGAGCAGTTAAGTACAGTTTTGTTTTTCCAGTCCACAATGTCCAGCCAGTCTATAGTAGCTACATTTGAGATATGCTCATTCAAGATACTTCATCAAACGTGGTGTGCAAAGGACATAATCAAAGTAGGTTTATATGGCCTTACCACTTTAACCTTTGTATGCTTCTAAGCTAACATTCAAAAATGTATCTGTTCCTCAGGATTCTCCAAATTTTTGAAAGGCTTCATTTGTGGTCAACAAATTAATGGAGATTTAGGCCAAAATATGTGATGGCTCCCAGTCACTATCCTTTCCCAGATAAATTAGCATTTTTTGCTATTCACACAATTCTGCGTTCTAATTTGCTCCAGAAAGCTGTTAAAAGTCTAGAGGAAAAAAAACCTAGAAAGGATAAATCCCAGTTAATGATCAAAAAGACTGGCATAATATGCATTTAGTACACATGGATAATACACATTTAGCAAAAAGATGGAAAAATGGAGAGGTCTATATAGTCTATTATTTAAGAATTCATTACACCCTGAATAACAGTAGTCAATTCTGATTGACCATCTGGGGGAGTGAGGGTATACGAAACAATGTTTTCCCCTATGTTTCACACAATTCATTATACAGATCCTCAGTTCAATAAACTCAAATGTCTCTGAGTCGGTGATCTCCATATTGTTAGAGAACTCAGTATTTGTCTCAGGGAGCCAGAATAGTGCCTGAGAAAGCTTGCTGAAGCAAGCTGTTGCGAAACTAACAGTCACATACATTTGAAATTACTAATGAGTAAAAGTATTCATCTTTTCCTTTTTTTTTAATTTTTGATCTTTATTGTAACAGTAGTCATTATTTTCTGTAATTAACATGAAAGACAATTTCTTTTGGCAGGGAAGGTAATTTCTTGCTTACCTAATCATAGCTTACTTGCCCATAGGAATTTAGAGAGTGTCATAAATCCACAATATTTTTGAATTTTAAAAATATTATAATCTGACTGGCAGATGTAGACAATAAATATATTCACTTAAAACTTCAGTGATAATAGAGATCTGTTTAAAAGAACACATCAATTATTCTTACTAAAATTAGTATTAAACTGAAACATCCTCCTATGCTTCTCTTTCCAATAAAACTGACTGGTTTATTATGTCATTCTTGCTATATAAAAATTAGAAACCTCATTAAACCCAAAGTCTCTGGAATGAATGGATAACAATGTCTTTTGATCTGGAGACTGATATGCCCTTCTTTTTGTGCAAAAATAAAGCCTTATTTCAACATGAACATGACATATCACGTAGCCCTGACATTTTGTGGTTTAATTCTAGAGGCTTTCTTAAAGTCTGAGAAGAAAACCAATTTTTTTCATATTGAGGAATTAATTCAAAAATACTACCAGAAAAAAAAAAAAAAAAAAAAAAGTCAAGGGAGACTGGAGAAGAGAGAATAAGCACATTTTACCTCTGTATTTTCATGTCCTGCCATATAAATTAGGACCACAGCCATACAAAACCCCAAGTAGCACATCCTTTTGTCTATGGTTATTTCAAAACAGAAATCCTCTGCCTTCACCAAAGCCCTAGCACTTCACTGCATGGTAAGTAACTATCCAAATACTCTGCTACAATCTCCTGCCCTTTGCACCTCTGCACTTTCAACTTGTTGCAAACCATCCCATTCCATTCTTAGCTCCATTTGTTCATTAAAAACAATTTCCCACTGTGCCCAGCCCCCTTAGACGGCTGAAGTCCTGGGTGTTGTGCTCACCTTCTGGAAAGCCTAACTGAGTTTCTGCTCTACCAGAGGGGGAGAGGAATATATCCCTTCAAGAAGAGATGCACACTGGCCTAACAGTGTTGTAAAGAGGAGGAAAAATTTCCTGCTTAAAAGTATCTGCTGTGAGCAGGTAATTTTCACAGATCAGGTGGAAGATATAAAAGGACAAGGAGTATGTCTAAGATTTTTGTACAACTTCCAAGTTTCTCTGTGTGAAAGTAAGGAGTGAAGAGCAAGAATAATTTTTAATTAGTCCCAGTGAGTCATTTAATTGTTGCTTATTTTGCAGGCTACAAGATGGATAATAGGATTCCTGCATTGCAATCTGGTATAAAAATAGAAAAGTAAACTTACTCAAATGCACACAAACCCAGACATATTGCTAGTAAAATTCTGACTGGTGTTATGTAATATATTCCAAATGCATCTCAAATATTCATTAAGTAAAAAAGATGAATGCAGCAAATAAACATTTTTTTTCCAATTAAGTGAAAGCTTTTTAAAAGTTTAGTCTGTATTCATTAAAATTGCATTACATTCCAACGTTAACTAAAAGTGACTTTGTGGGGTTCCACATTTATCTTTCTCAATAATTTACATATAAATGCAGCCATTTGCAAATCAAAGTATGTTTTTTGTGCTGCTGATACTGTAAATCCAGCATGGACTTTCAATATAAATTCAGACATTCTCAGGACTGCCTCTTGCATATGACTGCTCCATGCCTTGAGTGATGCTTCACACAGGAGAGGGCTGCCCTCTGTCCACAGCACTGTACCTTCCCAGGTCCCACCTGTATGCTTCACCCTCACCTCCTCAGTGCTCTTCCTCAAATACACATACAAAGTTAGTACTTGTATTTGCCAGCATTCAGAGAAGGACACAGGAACAGTCTCAGGAAGGAGTCCAACCTGTCACTGTGCAAGGCTCTGCCAAAGTGCTACAGTCCCACGTTGCACCCATCTCTGCACCTTGCTTGGACACTACTACACAGCTCTCACCTCAGATGGACCAAGCTGACTTTGGCTGAGTCCGCTGAAGTCAGGTGAGGCGGGTTAGCAGATAGGTAGGCAGATAGACTGGCCCTCAACTAAGGTCATCCTGAGTCCTCCAACCACCTCCACCCTCAGCACTGCCGGCTTGGTGAAAGCAAGCACTGTGTGTGTGAACATCAAAATGGGACAAAACTGCTCCAAGAAAACCTGGAGTCTTCTGCCATCTCCATGGATTAAACAGACTCATAGGAGCATGAAGAAGTAGCACAGCCTGTGCAAGAAAGGGATAGACAGTAAAGCCACAGGAAGGGGACAGAAGAAAGCAGGAGCAAGGCTCTCACTCTGGACAGCAGCAAAGCACTAGTGTGGTTCAGCTGCTCATGAAAGAGCACTCAGAGGCTGCTGTAGTGAACTGCAAGCTCATTATAGAAGTGAAAGATGGAAGGTAACTACATGGAAAAAAAATCAGAAAAATTACACTGCTTCAGCAAGGCTCTGCAACATGGACTTTTCACACCGTTTGTGTGAAAAGAGGTGCTGAAATGACAGTATATGTAAAAAGAGTTCAGTATAACACAGGAGATAGGAGGCACAGAGACAACGTTTGAGTTCTGCTACTTAATGTCTGTGCTGGCATTGTGGGGCAATGGCAAGAGTATCTTTCTTCAATGGACATGAGCAAATACAGTTCAGCTCTCCGAGGGGTTGATATGCAAGGCAAGGTGATATCCTTCCTTCAGAGGTACATTTTCTGTCTATAGTCATACTCTAATCTAGTTCATCTTCATCAAATATGATCAGGGCAGGAGGGGATGTGGCAATGAAAGTGCACTTGTCTCCCCTGCCCTTGTGAAATGGTTATTGCTGGAAGCCACATGAGCTGTCCCTGCACTACCTACTACTTGCATCAATTTTAATTCATTTTTTAAAAGCTATTTCTTGCACAAATTGCACGAATGACAGGATAGAAATGAATGGCTGCACACTATCTTTCAAGGGCAGGTGATTTCGTCAGCTTGGTCCATTGGTGTGATTAACAAACAATTAATCAAAGTTCACCAATTTCATCTCAGTATCTCGCCTGAAAATACTGTGAATGAGGTACTATATCTACCTTGAACTTGCTGTAATTTTAAACTGCTTCACTTTATCACAGCTCTTCATCTGAGTGACTAGTGCCAGGAACTTGCCAGTGTAGAATTAATAACATATTGACACTTTCAGCCCCTCAGTCTATCTTTGAAGTTTGAAAGCAATAACAAGGAACAGAGTATTTTACTTGGAAGCAATGACAACTTGTCCGAGACCACAATTCTCCAAATGTAAACAAAACAGAAAGTACACATTTTGGCAATAATAAATAGACACAATTTGCTTGGGCAAGTGTTGAAGTCCAGATGATATTTCTGGCCTCTCCACAAGGGCTCTAGGGCACAGAGGAAGGGTATTAAAAGGTCTCTTTCCTTTCAGTTTAAAATCAATGGGGATAGACTGCTCTCTCAATGCAAGCAATAAATAGATGGAGTTACAGGTCCAACCCCCTCTTGGAAAACGTTAGCAGTGGTTCAGGCTGCAGCATGATGCTTCAACCTTGTACCGAGGGTGGTCCTCCCTCTGTGTGCCTGCACAGATGGAACTCCCTGCACCCCTGGAGGGGTCAGCACTACTTGCAGGAAGATAAGCCTCAGAGCAGGATGACAGGGAAACCCAAGAAAGATTCAGAGGCAGCAGCTGTGACCTTCCCAGGGTGCCTGCTGCCTCAGTTACTGCAAAATACAGACTGCATGTGCAATTCCTTCCTCACCACTGCCCTCAGTGAGGATGCTTCCCCTTGCCAAATGTCCATTCTGACAGTTCTCATTGCAAAAATAAATGTGGGTTTTCACCTGAGTTTAAGACAGGACACCCTATCACTCACACACACTCTTCTGAGAAAGAGTTCATGGTGCTACATGTCTGAGTTTGACTGCCCAGCTTGGTGTATCCCTTAAAGGCAGGACTCCGATCAGCTACTCAAGCTGCCCTGTCTTGAATGAAGTTGCAGGGCAAAGTCATCTGAAAGCATCCAACCCTCCAGTGCCTTTCTCATAGACTTCTCTAAAGGACAAATAAGTTATTCCTACAATGGACAGAAAAGAGTGGTGAGGAGGTATCGTGGCAGGCTTCAGCCCACAAAGCCATTGGGTATATCCCTAGTTCCTATACCTAGTCACATGTGGCTAAGCCAAACTGCTCCCAGGGAAAGTGATAGGAGTAAGCCTTCACTGTCAACATCCTTACATCCAGGTTAAGCTTATCTATATGCTAACTTTGAGATGCCAGTACCTCACGAGCACACCTGAGCAGAAATGTTTCACTATAAAAAAAAAAAATTCAATTTATGTCCACTTTCTCTGCCATCTTCTTTCACCTTCTTCCCCAAATCTCTCTCTCTCTTCCTCAAATTATTTACCCCTATAAAAATAATTTTAGTGAGCTCTTCACAAGGGGCTATATATACATTTTCCAATAGTTTTGCACTAGTAACAATGGAGAACATGAAAAGTCAGAGGGACAGTACTCTTATGAGAATGTCCTACAAGAGTCAGAACCCACTGTTAATATAGCTTAAGCATCCTCCTGAAAGCAGTATCCAATAAGTCTATTTATTCTTGGACAGCAATATACTTTTTCCATCATAATTTATTCATTACAAAGTCTAATCCTGATGCCGATAAGTCAATATCCAATCAGCAGAAGAACATAATCATGTTTAGGGACAAGAGGAAGAAAGCATGCCCAAGCCATTTCCTGCTTTGTCACAAATGATTTCAACACTGTTTTGTTTTATTTCTCCCTGGAAGCTGAATGCTAGTGTCTAATGTTTCAACCAGAGAAGTATATTAAACATAGTCTTTTCTCTATCGGTATTATTGGTCAAGGATTAATTTTATAGCCTAAAAACATGGATAAGCTGTATTAAAAATAAAAGAAACAGTGGGAAGAGCTTTGCTATGCAGGGAAGAGCTTTACTTTGCAGGGATGATGATAGAAAAAGGATGTAAGGTTTTATTACTCTTGTCTTGTCCATGACTACCTAACCTAAACTACAATTAGAGATACACTGAATGTCAATGGAAAATGCCACTGGACTGCTTTTGCACTTGGAGGACTGTCCTGAAAACCTTCTGTGCACTTCAGTGTACATACTTTTTGGCTGCCTTGGAGGAATAAACCACCCACATACACACAAGCTTTTGAAAATCAGCTATCTACCTGTGACCACCATTTCAATCCCAAAAACTGTAGTGATAAAGTCTGGGTCAGGAAGAAGTGGCCTCTGTTAAAGAGTCAATGCCTTGGTAAGAAGATAAATGGCTGTTAGACATAGTTCTCTCATTTGCATAAAGTTCACAAAATATTGTATCTCCCATCCAGACCCGTCCCTACCATAAGCCACACTGGGTGATCTTCACACCATTGCTCAAGCATTTCGGTGATTTCTGTCAATACTTGGAATTCTTTATAAGCAGATGCCTGAGTATAATAGCATGAGGCAACTATCTCAGTGTTTTGATCTAGGAAGTTTCCAGGAGTAATTTATATCCTGCAATTGAATGAGCTTTCAGCTTACATACCCATCTTCAGCCCTTTGATCTGGTGTGCATCAGGTAATTACCTAACTCAAGCAGTTGCCATTTCCCAGAGGAAAAGAGGGAGTTTATAGCAACCAGAAAGGAAGGAAAAAACAAATGGAACAAGGAGATAAGTAAAGAGAAGGAAATAGTACTAGACAGTGAAACAGAAACTACATAGACTATGCAACATCAGGGAATAGCGTGCAAGACGTCAGAAAGGTCTTTGGAGGTCAAGCAGAGGATGTTTCACCTACATTGTGCAACACAAGCATGACCATCTTGAAAAAAGAAGTGAATCAGCATTGCAGGCATCCAAAGTTTATTTTATCATCCTGAGTCAATTGAGACATGACAAGAGGAGAGAAAAAAAAAAAAACAAAAACAAAAGAAAACCCACAGGATTATAAACTGTCCTAAGGGCTTGAAAGGATAAAAAAGAGGAAATGCATATGCATATAAAAATCTTAAGCAAATAATATCTTCATAAAACAAGCAACACTGCCCTAGGAAATCACCCTAAGGTATCTTACAGATCTTAGGTAATTTTGTAATTATCACTGTCTTCTTCATTTGATCAGAATTTTGGCATCATCTGATATTGCCCAGAATTAGTTCCAAATGCAGAGGTATACTTTACATAAATGTAGAACTACATTTTTATATTGAGATATCAGTCAGTTAAGCTTTGTTACTGAGATCTTCTTATATAAGTGCTTATGGTCAAATACGGGATTTTCCAGGGTACAGAGCCTGAAGCAGCACCCACTGAATAAAAATTTTCATTTCATACATGTTTGCGGCAAGCATCATGATCTCAGTTAAACACGGTCCTTTCTCAAAAAAAAAAAAAAAAAAAGGAGAAGATGGTGGGTTATTACTACTTTTCAGAAACAAAATTGTTTCTTATTGAAGAACTGATTTCTGCTTGCTATTACAGATGTGTCAATTCAGAATTGCTTCTGATTTTAGTGATGAACTTTTGAGTTGGTCTGGTCCTTAGAGTTTTACAAAGAATAAAACCATTGGTCACTAGCAGTTATGCTTTAGCCATAAGGTTTTTTTACATTTTTACCAATTGTATCAAAAACCCACATCCTTTAAGAGAACAGTTCCTTGAGCTGTTTGACACAGGTTTCACCAAATAGCAATGAAAAAGTGCATTTGGGATCTTAGAAACATATTAGTATAGAATTTCAGCCAATTAATGCTAAGAGAAGAGGAGGAATATTGCTATTTTATTATTGAGCAGAATAAGAAGATCATAAAAATAAGAGACAAGTTTTTTTGAGAGATAAACCTGCCATCCCAAGAATGAGAGGTAATTAATTCAGCTGGGTTATTCAAGCACAGCCAGCCAACTTCAAAATCCTAGTTCTGCTTCTAAGGTCTATAGCATGTTTTCCACACCCAGGAATTAAGCATTTCTTTTTATCACGGCAAATGGAATAATACACATAGTAAACGGCATGATGCATATGAGAGCTTCTAATCACAATGACTATAATTAAGATACCATTGCTAATTAAAATTGCAGGAAACTAAGAGCAAACAAGAAACCTGATTTCTTTTTTTTTTTTTTTTTTTAACAAATCCACATATCACACTTCTGGTGAAATAAATAGACTTTTTTAACTGGTGATTGTTTTACATAAATGAGAACATGGGTAACTGTTAGAATAGGGCTAAAAAAAAATACTGGGAGGGAAAAAAAATTCTTAAGGCTAAGAAACATGTACTAGAGAAAACAATTGCATGGACTAGGAACAACAGTTAGAAGTACATGCCTAAGCAACTAAGAGGTCCTTGTCAAGGGCCAAGCTCCCACTGGGCTCGCCCATCTTCAAAAGAAATCAAAATCAATATGCTTGTCTTAGACAGCTTACATGTAGGAAGAGGTGAGAGAAGGAGGAGAAAGAAAGAGTGAAATAACAAAGAAGGGGCATAACTGTGATGAGGCTGACAGCTAGCCAAGTCAGCACACCAGCAGGCCATTGGTTTAATAGCATTACAACAGAGAACATGATTTTAAGGAAGGAACTAAGGGAAAACAAATGCCACCACTCCCAGAACAGCTTTGCAGATACTCATGGGGCACAGTCACCAAATAAGGGCTGTAAGAAACACAAAAGTACTAATTTGAAGGTTTTACAAGGGGGTCTTATAGCTGGCATGATAAAGGAAGTAATCCATATACCATTAGAAGAACTTTGGGAGCAAAGCAAAGCATCTTAAAATCAAATTAAGGGAATGAATACCAAAACAAATATAAGAAGTGGATGGCAAGAATTATTATAATAAGTGATAAAAGCATTAAAAGAAGAGAAGAAAAAAACTTGCTAAGAGGTAAAGGAAGCAATTTCCAGAGGAGGTACAAGTTGTAAGAGAAAGCAAGTTCCTTCATGAGAGTAGAAAAGATCTCTCTCCACCACACATCTAACAAGTGGGTGGTAGAATGGGACCAAAGACTGGAGTAATGCACGCTAATACTTCAGGGCATCATCTGCAAGGAAGGGCTTGGAGTCTACAGACCACCGTAAATAGTGGTCTCGGGACTTCTGAGGGATCAGAAGGAAAGTACCTGCCTGGGCTGAGGAGCTACCTGGAGTGAACAGCTTGTATATTTCTCTGTTCTATAAAGTACATGCCTGTGATGTTCCCCTGTAATTGCTGCTCTGGAAAGGGCTGCACAAGAGCTTACACAGGCCAGTACAGAAAAAGCACTTCCCTCTTCTCTCATGTAATGCAAAACACCACCTGCTTACATTAATTCACCTTTACTTGTTTATGTGGAGATGTACACTAATAACCAAAACAAAAAGAAACACAGGACATGTACATGGGCTAAAAAGAAGCTTTTCTGCAACTGAACTCTACAAAAACACACAATGAATCTAGGACATTACAGACTGGTAAACTTTACATTAGCACCTTTTGAAAGACAGGTAGCAATGAAAAGAGAAGAACACACTGAAACAGTAGTCATTTTAGCTTGTAATCACATAGGATGTAGACACAAAAACCCCTTCACAAAGACTTCCACAATTTCAGACCTTGTTGGCAGTTACAGTTCAGTGGTTCTGGAGCCTGAAAACCAGTCCCGCGTGAATTGTGTAACAAATGACTGCTCAAAATCCATTCACCAGGACTCAAAATCCAGGCACTGGTCCTGAAATTCAGTACAGTTATATCCAGCCTGGTGAAGGTGAAACCATAGGCTGCCACTGCAAGAAGCATTCTCACCTCCCACCAGACTCCCCCCTAACCATCAGAAGTAGCAACCAAGCAACTGCAGCACCAGCTGGCGGAAAGACCCGCCTGACTGAGGATTAATCTGCCAAAACGTGGTTTTCTATCCGACCAGTTGGCTAAACTGACTCACTCTGCGCTCACAGATTATTCAACCCAGTCCATCAGAAACCAGGGAAGCAGATGAGATGGAGGAATTGTGGGACTGCCACTCCTGAATGTACCCTCTGCTCAAACCATGTCATGTGTAAAGCCAAGCCACATACTGAGATATTCACAGAAGCTAGGGGAGCAATAAGTTGGTGTTTGCAACTGTTTATTAACTGAGCTTTATCTCAAAGAAAATGCTGTTTTCATACAGAGAGGTCTGCAGTCTAACAGCTGTTAGAAAGTAAACAATTCAGATCAATATGGAGCTCCTGAAATGTTAACCTACATGCAGAGCATGTATCTATTTCATATATCTATTTCAACACTGAAAATCTGGCACACTACATGTAAGAAATTAATCTCACTTTAAGAGAATGCTCCAACACAATACTGCACATGAATCAACAAGGTTAGCAAATTTATCTCAGTGTAACCAAGGAACCTGACATGTCTTCAAAGACAAGGTATTTTCACCAGCTGCATGTCTGAGTGGAGTGGACAGAAGACACCTGCAGCTCTGCAGGACACAGCCTGACAAGCACTTCAGAAAATAAGGTTCTGTAGAATGGCCACAAGTAACAAACCTCAAGGAAAACTCAAGGAAAACCTCCAAATAGCTAAAAGTGCTTGACATCTCTACTCATTAGTGCTGTAGAATAAGAGGCACACTAAAATAAGAGTAAAACCAGAAAAAGCCCAATGTATATTAGAACTTGTAAGGCCCAAATACGTACAAATCCCAAACTAGCAAAAATGAACAAGATCACAAACCAACTTAGACAAGAGATAAACCTTCCCAGTTCATATTACCTGTGAAGTTATCACCCTAAACTTCATTTTTGAACATCCAAGACTTGTATATTTTTAAGTGACTGTCACGGTTTAGGGTCAGGGCAACCTCTTACACCTCACAGGTATCACAGGGTGTCAGGGGTTGGAAGGGACCTTGGAGATCTTCAAGTCCAACCCCCTGCCAGAGCAGGATCATATAATCTAGCACAGGTCCCAAAGGAACCCATCCAGGCAGGTGTTGAAAATCTCCAGAGAAGGAGACTCCACAGCCTCTCTGGGGAGCCCGTTCCAGTGCTCTGTGACCCTTACAGTAAA
>JAAGNO010020643.1:9534-19970 GCA_033439905.1 Ceryle rudis | reverse complement strand
AAGGGAATAAGGGAGAGAGACTTAGCGATTAGAAAAGGAAACTAGAACAGCTTTAATGAAAATGGAAATAATAATAATAAAAATGGAATAGATACAAATATATACAAAACCAGTATTGAAACCAACCCCCCTGATGGTAATTACATTGCTGTCACCACTGATGCTGTGGAGCAAGCACTGGGAGGTCCCAGACTGGGCCCAGTGGTAGATGGGAGCTGTGTTCAGGAGCTGGATTCTGGTACCGAATTCAGGAACACAAAGATCAGGATCAAAGGCAGAATGGACAGAGTCCTCCTCAGATGCTCCTCAGAAGAAACCAACAAAGGACCTGAGTTAAGCTGATCAAAGCTGGCAAATTGGCCTAAAAAAGGGCAAAGAGAGGGGCGAGACCCTCCTGATCCCTCAGCTTTATACCGAACGTGACGTATATGGGATGGAATTCCTCGTTGGTCAGTTTGAGGTCACCTGTCCTGTCCACTCCTCTCTGCAGGTGCGGCCTTTCACTTTCCTGCACCCCCCAGTGTGGTACACAAGATCCAGCAGTGGCCTTGGTCTGCACACCAATCCTTGGTAGTACCTCTAACCATGGGGTGTTATCACTGCCAGCAGCAGACACTGCCTGTGAAAACAGTGCAGTTAGTTAGAACTGAGCTGAAAAGTAAAATCACTGAACAGAACTAGTTCTGTTATCACTCAAACCAGGACAAGGACTTTTATTAACAGACACCAAAGGTGGTTTGAATCAGTTGCAAGGTTAATTACCTCTGCTAAAAGGAATGAGGTTTATAAGAGAAGATAAATTCCGGCTATTAAGCAGTAGAGATATTTTTATGAGTGAGCAGAGTTCAGTCTGGATGAATGAAGTTGGGTATAAAAGCAGACAAGTTGTTCAAGACTTTTTCCTTATACTATGTCTAGTGTCAGGTACACTGGCTAGACAATGGGCCAATAAGCTGGTTTGGATTTTCCTTATTAGCAGAATCCATCTTTGATTCAGGTACAAATCAAGCATTTTGTTTTACATAACACTAAAATACACCAATACAGAAAAATATCTAGATTACTATCACAGAAAAATCAACTCAGAAAAAATTTAAGATTTAGTGAAAATTTATGTAAATGAGTGATAAAGATCCCTGAAAGAAAAAGGTTTGGGAAAACATTAGAAACAAAAATATATAGTCTTATGTGTTCCATTTCTCTATTCCTTCTTGGGTGTAAAGGGTCTCTTTCTGCCACTTGCCAAGCATGCTTCCCCAGTGGAAAATGGCTGCCAACAGATGAAACATTCCAGCTGACAGCAGGGAAGGGTGTTGTTTTGGGTTTGTTTTTTTTAATTTATTCACTTGGGAGAGTTATCACATGAGCATTTGCCTCTGGCAACCCATTCCAGTGCACACTGTGATAATGTCTGATTTTAATACAGGCTGGCAAAAGTTAGTGCCTTTGTCAACTCTGCATATCTCATGTTTTTCAAGGTCTGATCTTGGATGTCATTAATTGAAAACATGGGTCCATTTATTCCTCTTGCTTTGGTTGTCAGTCACTATCATACATTTCTCTACCACAAGCCCTGCCTCCACCTTCTCTAAATCTCATTACCATATGTTCTCCAAAGGGAAAGAACCATGGAAAAACAACCTGCTCATACTTGACTTATGCTGCTGTCCACCTTTTCTTAAAACAATGTATTTCACTTGGGAGCTTAGGTTTTCATGACATGGAATGTCAATGACATGATTTGCAAATGAAGCAAATTATACAGAGAACTTCAAATTAGCATACACATGGTACTCTCCCTTCTGCAGTAGAGGGGGACTAATTTTGTATTCTTGGAAGAAGTAGCTAGTGTGGTTTTTGTGAAATCTTCTACAGGTGACAGCAGGATCATGCTGGAGCTTTTCCATTCCCAGATAACCTTCACATTTCTCCTCACTTCTCCATTATGTAGACAACCTCCGTGCTTCATCTGTGGGTTATCCACCATAGAGTCCTTTTATGCATGTCTCCAAAGCACAACACCTCCAGCCTTGTCAGTCCTTCCCCAGGGAACCAATGCCAGCATGCATGCTCACATGCCACCTGCCCACTCTGTGAAATGTCTGAGCATCACATACATTACCTGCTAGAAGCATCCTTTACCACACTGAGCACCATTCACCATGAGAACAGAAACATCTCCTGTTTGCATGTCCTCCAAAGCTGTTTTCCATTTCTCCCCCCCTCCTTCTTCTTTCTCTAAAACTTCAGCTTATCAATATCCTACAAGATTTAAGACTCAGATGTCTACCTACCTCCACTTTCCAAGCCTTCCTAGGCTCTACACTTTGGAACCAAAATTGTTTTAGATGTGTTTTGCAAAAAATTGCTTCCCTCAGCTCCATCATCATGAGGTAGGAGATTTCTTTTATACCAAAATAAGTATGTTTAAACAAAAGTAAATTTCTTTCAGCAGTTCAGTGCATTTGGATTTTATTAGAGCACTTTTAAGCTATATTTTACT
This sequence comes from Ceryle rudis, assembly GCA_033439905.1. Lineage (NCBI taxonomy): Eukaryota > Metazoa > Chordata > Aves > Coraciiformes > Cerylidae > Ceryle > Ceryle rudis. Next base: position 17,467 of record JAAGNO010020643.1, on the reverse strand, counting down.
TTAAAACAGAAGCACTGAGATATTATTGACTGCTCAGTGGCACGTGTATAAATAGCACTAGTCAATGCAGGACATAGCTCTATAACTGCAAAAACATGGATAATAATTATGTTCTCTGCCCTTTATCAGTGTTTACCATTTTAGCATATACACTGATGAATACTCTTCACAGAGCACCAGGACAGTGAAACCTCCTACAGAGTCACTGGCTTCCCATTACTGAAATATTACTGGAATCCGATGGAATAGAGCCAATAATACTGTCAAAACAAAACAAATAAATCTTCCTGGCAGAAACATGTAGAGATGGAGGGAAAGATCAGAATTCAAAAGCTATCCAAATGACAGTGTGTAAAATATGTCAGAAATCTCAAGAAAACAAGGACAACTCCTTCAATAAAGAGGAATGAAAGGTCCCTTTTCCCTTTTATAGCTTCCTTCTTTGAACTCCCAGTTTAGTGCAGTGAGCTTTCTGGATTATGTAACCTCTTCAGGGGTTGCACTTTTGTAATGAATTAAATATAAAAATGAATGACGGAATCAATACGGCTATTAATTATGATAGTACAGGCTAGCAAAGAGGCTACATCCTCTTAAAAGAACAGCTCTGAAGTAGTTGGGAAAGTCTTAAAATTATCAAAGCACTAAGTTTCAGAGTTAATAACCTCTCAGATGAGGCTTTCATATTTCATACTGTCAAGATCATGAAGGAAGACACACTTCCCTTCACATTTTTTTAAGACTTTATTTGCAGCAATGAGAGTCAACAGACAATTTTCTCTTTAAATGAAAGCTTATATTCCAGAACTGAATTTTGTGGCAAAGCATGAATTTGGATGATGTACAATTCTAGAAAACAGAAGACTTTTGCTAAATTATCTACCACATTTGTGATAGGAAGTCAGCATTCCTTTTCTTTGTCTTAACACCTTTCTAGAAAAGAACATTTCAATATAGCTCTAATTATGAAATGATACCAGATTTATCAGGCACATTTCTAATTTGAGATATGCATAAACTGCCCAAAGAAAATTATAAGCAGCTTTCCAACAAGAACTGAATCCATCTGTGTTTGTCCAGAAAGATACATACATCAACTTAAATGTCTGTCCAGATAGAGCTTTAGGACTGTGAAAATACGGATGCTTATTAAGTTTCTACTTAACAGCATAGCCAAGAACAAATGTTTCAAACAAAGCTCTAGCTATGACCTGCCAGAAAAAGTGAACTTTACTGCCTTCAAGCAACTGTGGTCTGGAAAGCAATACTAACCAACATCTGTCACCGTCAAACATTTAAACAAAAACACATTCTTCCTTTCTCAGATTTTCCTTCTTGCTATCCCTTAAAAAGTTCAATGTCCCTTTTTTTCTGGCCTTTCCCCATAAAGCCCATGGTCCTGCATGAAAATGGGCTACCAATCCTCAGAACATGAGGCTAAGTCATCACACAGGATGGAACAATCCCTCTAATTAAGGTAAAGAAGTCCAGCTTTCTTAAAGAAATACATTTCTTCATAATTTCACCAGACATACTACTATTCTGGTGCTAGCATAATGTCAGAAGTTTACATTTTTTACCCACCACTTCACTTATATCTTAGTCATTACCCTGTAGGGAGACCCATTCTGGGTGTCTTCATTTCTCTGCTGGTCACTATAAGCTTTGAGTGGTAATACCTTTTCTGGAGCAGCTCTTGAAGAACTTCAGACCATGGGAAGGACTCATGCTGGAACAGTTCATGAAGGGCTGCATTCCACTGCAGAAACCCCATGCTGGAGCAAGGGAAGAGTGTGAGAAGGAAGAAGCGGCAGAGACAAAGCGTTATGGACTGATTGCAACCCCCATTCCCCATTCCCCTGTGCTGCTCAGAGGGCAGAACAGTTAGGAGTGAATTTGAGCCTAAGAAGGAGGTGTTGTAATGTGTTTTTAGTCTTGTCTTTGTTTCTCACTCTCCTATTCTGTTTTTAACTGGGAATAAATTAAATGAATCTTCCTCAAGTTAAGTCTGGGTTGCTCATGATGTTCATCGGTGAGTGACCTTCCTGTCCTTTAAATAAAGCTTTTCATCTTATTTGCCCATTCTATTGAGGACAGGGAGTTAGAGAGTGGCTGTGTGGACATCTGACAGCTCAACAAGGTCAAACACCCTCCCCACACACTCACACAGTACCAGCAGCTAAACCCCACCAGTGGGAAAGGACCCAAAGAAGCACTCCTATAGCACAGTGCCACTTATTCCAGCTCTCAGTGAGCAGACAGCATGAGCATGTGCACCAAAACACTGCCTGTCTGACGGGGTCTCCACTCCTGCCTCTGCCCTTACCATTTGGAAGGCAGTCCAAACTCAAAGTGTGAGAAGGAGTAAGGGACAGCACATTTCCTGCTTTGGGGTTTTCCATGTTATCTTCGTATGGTGCTCACACTAACAAAACTGATTATTACCAACAAATAAGTAGCAGTTATGTCCCAAGGAGCAGCAAACAAAGGATTTTCCAGGGAAACAAATACAAGCATACTTCACAACTGCAGAAGGGTAGCATTTTGGGGCAGATATGTTGTTGCAAATGCCTGGTACTATTAGCAATTCTTTGGCTGTTTTGTTTTGTCGTTTTCAGGGCGGTTTTAATATAAATATAGTGTCTTGAGGGGAATCTGAGGACTATTTTAGGAAAAGGAAAGAATGGACATCTAAAGATCCTTCAAGCTGCAGATCTTTAAATCCCCCCTTCCAGTTGAAGATGGGAGGAGTGACACTATCAAACATCAGAATGTTTGCATTGAGAAAGTTATTTCAAACTGAGTCACACCTTTCCTGGTCAAGAAGCTCCACTTTAAAGGGTGTAGAACTAACAGCGTATTGGTAGCTGCAGGAAAGGTTTTTTCCCATTGTTATTCCAGAGAGAGATGACTATAGAGTAGCATACGTGAGAAGGGACGCGCTCCCTCCTGTATCTGCTACCATTAGCAATAACCAGTCAGTTTCCATCAGATTTGACAGTAAGTGTAAGTCTAAAAGCTGCCAAGTTCCTACAGTGTTTTTAAATACAGGTACCAGAGCAGAGGTATTAAATTTGATCACTACCCCCACTGAGAGAAAAGCTAAATGCTGAGTTTGGCTTTTGATATGCAAAGAAAAATCCACTCATAACAGAGATAAGAGAGACTAAATTGCCTTTAGCTACCATTCAGACAATCAGATTTCACACATAACTAGATGTCAGACAATCCAACCACACTCCAAGTGACACACACACACATCCATACCCACAAATCCTACAGTAAACCAGGCTTCAAAAGTTTTGCTGTTCCTGATCATACTTTAATGTTAAAAAATGAGTTTCTTTCCTTTCTTCAGCAACAAAAGCACTTTAAGCTCACTTACACAGCATTCATATTTGGATTGACCTCAGAAAGCTGGGAGACAGCTTCAAAAATAAAAATATCAAGATGTTAGTCAGCAATCCTTGGATTATTTGGCCCACCTGACGCAGCTTCAGTCTGCCCTGGGGAGAAAGTAAGTGGGTGTGTAAATGCAAAACATTAACATTTCAAGTAATCTGTTTGAGGTGTAACAGCGCTTGCCATACTTACTCAAAACCACAGATCATTTCCACAGAGAGTCCTACAGGACAAAAAAAGACAAATCACCCAGCTGCATGCCAAAACCTTCTCTATCTCTGCAATAAAGAACTGGAGAAGTATGCAAGCACAGGGATATGCAAACCAGGGTGACCTGCATGTAGCCCCTCCTATAAATGTTTAATACAGGATTTTTATCTCAAATCCAAACTCATACTGCATGCTGCCATGTGAAGAGTATCTCTTCTTCCATACAAAGTTTCAGCAGCTTAAAACAGGATTCAAAATCTGGTAAAAGATGCCACTTTTTGCATTTGCTGACAGGAATAAAATTTTGCAGTTTTACATTATTTCCCAGGGTCGCTATGGTGTATTGCCTTATAAAATGGGGTGTTGGCATTAGTCTCTTGTGATGCAAGAGGACTTTAACACTACTATATCAAATGTGCGGTGTCAACAAGTAAATCATCGGGAAGAGTTGATGAGCTGAAAATTGAACCTACCTTTCAGTACAGCTGGAAGCCTGACAGGCTTGATGGTTACCATAGTAATCCCGTGGCAGTTTCGGATTTATTTCCTTGTACTGCACCGTTATAAAGGTTCTTCAGCTACCTTCTGCACTGTTTCCAAAGTCAAGAGGAATGCTATGATAAATGTCCACTATGCAAAAGATGTGTTCAAGGGGATGTAATGCAGGAAAGCGGTACTTTAAATGCAAATTACATGCTTCTTGCCCTTTTTAGAATATTAAAGAGTGATTTCAAAGGAATGAAAACAAAGAACTCTGACCTCTGACACCATGATTCTTTGCTGTACAGATCGCAGTTTTCTGTGGGACTAGCTACTGCATGATTAAGTAGCATGAAACTGAAAATGAGGTAATAAATTCTACTAAAGATAGTCTGAGTAATGCATCGATTATGAAAATAAGCATACAACTGAGCAATTACTAGAGCAGGCAGTCACAGGGTCTTGTTCAGTATATTTAGATTATTCTGTAACCATTAGAAATTAAATTATTTCATTAGATCTACTTTACATCCCTTTCTATTTTCAGTAACACCACAGAATATTGCTATGTGGAATAAATATGATAAACCATGAGTTTTCCAATATTCACATGCTATGGCATAAAGAGCGTGAATTAACTTTACCAGATTGCATTAGATTTTAGTTTACCTCCATGATAGACTTTAAAGGAAAACATTGATAATTTGCCTTTTACTGCTACCCTAAATATTACTTGCACAGCCATGTCTTGAAAAGAGCAACTTCCATTCTTGTTAGTAAACACCGCAATTCATGAAATATTCCATTATATTTTACTGGATTTTTTGTGTCCATAATTCTCTTTGATTGCACAGCAATAAAAGACTGAGGGAACACAGCCTATCTTTCATACCAAGTGCAGAAGCACCATGCACTAATTCGTGTATTAGCAATTCCCATGTGGATACTATGTTATTGATTCTGCCATCTAAATTCCACTGTTTGACAGGAAGGATATTGTGTGTAGGATTAATAAAATTATTTCCTCAAGCGATATTTTTTTAAAGCATCAGTTATGTACTTTAACTTCAGAAAAGCTTCTCACAAATGTACATTACAATGTCAAAACAAACTAATTCTGTGATGCAACATAGTAAATACAAAGGAATATGTGCTGTATGACAATTCTATAATACGCCTGTGGATTAAAACATCAGGCTAACATTGCTTTTAAAATGCAGAGGGAGATTCATACCTTATAGATGGCTGGTTCATGCAAAAGGATGCAACACTCATCTGATTAAGTGAATGCATTCTCTGCTGACATTGTAAGATATGATGTCCCAAAGACAAACAGCAAAAGATTCAGTCTGCTGTTCTTACCTATGAAGCCCAGATCTTGTGATCTTTGTACTGCAGAAAGACCCATCTTCAAGTGTTCACTTGCATAGACAAATTGAAAAAAAAAACATTATCAGAAGAGTCATCTCTTGCTTGTAAGTAAAATAAAGGGGGGATTTTGGCTGATTTGTATCACAAAAATACCAAGACACCCTTACATAGGGTTGTCCATAAGAGATGGTTACACATGAGCAGATGCCATTTATTTTCATTAAATCTGGACTGCCCGTTCAGGCTGCTGAGCCTTCATGGACACCTACCCAGAAATCATCCCATCAGGAAAATCTCTTAGCTTGAAATAAGTATATCTTAAAACAAATACAAAGAAAACTATTTAAAAAAGGAAAAAAAAAAAGGCAGTGGAACAAAGCAGGTATAATAAAATCTCTGAAAAAAATATGTGCCTTCCCTCTCTGTCAGGCCTGGTGTGGTTGCAGCTAATGCAGCCTAAATGAAATGAAAGGTTCATCAGGTCAGGCCATGGTTTCTGCTTTCATCTGTACTTTTCCTAACAGTATGTGACTCTATATGTAGACAACAGGACAGACTGAATGGGGTTCTATATCCAGCGACAGGGTCTCTGTCTCCGGCAGTGGCTCCAAGCTGTGGCACGGTTTTGGAGAGGACGGGGGGGGTGGATACACCATTCCATATGCTGCCTGTGGGAGCTGTGTGCTCTGCTGTATGGGCAGCAAACCCCATCCCCTCATCAACCAGAGCCAGGCCACTTGCTGAAGCTAGTCCTGGGGCTTCCCTGCCTCCTCTCCACCTCCTCGGGTTTTCCACTAGCGGTAATGGGGGTGCAGGAGGTGAACAAGACTGCATCCTGGTCTTTTCCTTGCCTGTGGGATCCACATGAGGACCAGAGATCTGATCCTCATTGTTTATGCACAGACCCAGAAGCATTGCATCTACAGAGCTATAATACATTATCGTAACTGTTGATTAATTGCATTTCTGTCCATTAATTGCCAAGCAATGGTCCTTGCACCCTCCCAACCTGACACCTTGCACGCCCATGCAGAATCCAGAGTCTCACCTGTGGAGCTAATGACCTTCTGCCTCCAGATTTCAATGTAACAAAATAAAAAGCTACAGAGCTCATGGAATATGTTTTTACTGTATGTTCTTATCTTTATAAAAAGGTTGCATGGAGGGATCTAAAAGAGTTCCCTCAACACCAAAGCCTGGTTAATGTTCCACGGGAATGACAGGTTCAATCTCGCATCATTTCTTCATTAGGAGTAAGTCCCAGAAAATTCACTTCTCCGTACCTGACTAAGAAGCACAGAATCAGGCATTATTAGAATGAAGGTTGGCACCGATAAAACATAAGGAGTAGAAACAGATCAAACATGTAAGATTAAACAGTTGGTAGTCGATGAATTCATGTTGCTCATCAGACACCATTACATACTGATCTAATCACCCTCCTCAGGAAATATTTCAATGCACTATACTTTGAGTCACAAAAATATTTATTTCTGTTGTGTATAAAATGATTAACAAACATAAATGTAACTATGTTTCTTTTTCTCTCCTTACTTCTCCTGAGCAAAAACATCTTTATTCTGCAAAGGGCAGGAAGGGATCAGGGATCAATTCTTATTGACTGTATACACCAGCCAATGCTGGGTCCTGTTGCCTCTGTACAATGACAGCAATGTGACATTTCCAAGCAGCAATGCTTGCTGACATCATGAGTCATTTTAATGTCATTTTGTGTACCTCATTTATCAGTAGCCATTTAAATAATGAGGCTGTGAAGGAAAACAGAACTCAGCAGACCCCAGCCTTTACCCATAGCTTAGCCCACCCTTTACAGACTTGGGAAAACCCAGTGCTAGGCTTGATGCAGAGCTTACTACAGATCAGCAGTAGTACTAAAACATTGTTTATCATGCTGCAGATAATAAAAACAGTAATTTTTTTTGCACTGCACATGCAATCACAAGATGCATTCTGAATTGAAATGAACTGACAGCAGGACGCAGCCTTTGCCCTGCATCAGAAGCTATACAGAAACCATTAGCTTTTTCCTCTGCAGGAAGAATGCTGAGAGAAGTGAAAAATGCTGGCATATGGGTATGGTGCTGCTGACTAGTCAAAGTATTCTGGATAGCTTGGTACATGTCAGTACTGACATCAGATATAGACAGTGAGAAACTTGCAGTAATATGAGAGCTGGGCAGGAAAATGACCCAGTGTCTAGTTAGAGAAATTCTTCATAATCTTTACTGGTGCTATGGTTCACTGGCAGGAGAAAAGGTTGCTGTTGAGGAAGATGTCCTGTGAAGTAAGAGAAAGGCACAGGGACCTCTTCACACACACATCTACCAAGAAGGATCTCATGATCTCCTCTCAAGGACAGCTCCTGAAGAAAGCAAGAGGAAAGGGACAGCCTCTTCTCACTCATGCCCTGTGATAGGACAAGGGGGAATGGATGTAAGCTGGAGCACAA
>JAAGNO010020642.1:0-45921 GCA_033439905.1 Ceryle rudis | reverse complement strand
AGGCGGTGGCGTAGGTTTGTGCTGGTCGGCTCGGAGTCTCGGAGTGGTCTCGCATAGGCGGAGGGCTGTGAAGGGGGAGATGGGCGGTGAAGCCTGTGCTCTGAACTGGGCAAAGAAGCACCTTGGGCTGATCCTCCTACAGCCCAGGAGCGGGCCCAGGCAACGGGACTGCTGGGTGTTTTAATTATGTTTGTTTGTTTGGGGGCGGGGTTTTTTTGTTTGTTGGTTGGGTTTTGGTAGGGTTTTTTGCCTTTTTTTTTTTTTTTTCCTGGGGGGGGTTGTTTGGGTTATTTTTTGTTTGGTTGTTTTTGTGGGTTTTTTTGGTAATAGAAATCTAACTTCAAGAATGAAAGCAAATTTCTAGACCTTCATCTTTTCCACCGAGACAAATGGTGGCTTTCAAAGGGTGGATGCAGGACACACAAATTTCAGACATGACAGCAAAGAAGCCTCTTCTGCTCATTTCAGTTTTTAGAAGAAGAATAATAAAACTTCTATGTTCCTGGACTGCACACACGTGAGCTCTGTTACTTATTACTAATAATACAAGCAATGCAGAAGCATTGAGAGTCAGCTGGAGGATCAGCTAGTTACTGTGATTTAAGAATGGAAGGAACAAATGCTATTCTCATCATAAATATTTTCTTTCTTGTTCTGCACAACAGAAGGAAAGACACTTAATGCTGTGCTTCAAAATCACATTGCAATCCCAATCTGATTGTTCATGTTGCTTTTAATATAAACACAGTCTAACTGCATATACAGCCCTGCAAATCAAATCCTCAGCATCACTGGAGCTACCCTGATGGGAGATCAGAATTAGATACAGTATTTCCTCCCTGCCAGTAACATGTTTTGAATGGAAAGCCTGGAATGTAAAAAAAGAAATAATGCTAAAAATCCAATCACTCTGACATCCTGTGAGCTAATGAGAGCACGTGAATGCAACAAGCTTAGTACTTCACAGTAATTAATTTGACAGCAAAGAGCTAACAAGAAAACAACAGGCAGAGCAGTGATGACTAGTTCACAGAGGTCACTGTCAAATAAGAAATAGGTGCAAACACAGTTCCTCTCCCTTTGAAAGAAACTATTTCATTGTCCTGGTGAGAATGAAATGCCAAAGAGGAAGAATGTCATATCTTTGGTGGGGATAACAAATCTGGGAATGTATTTCTAGCTGAAGGTTTTCTTTTTTACATACAGTGATTTATTTTTAATCATCTCTATTACTCACTGCAGTGGCATGTTTAGAGGCTTCCCCACCCCCCCTTTTTTTGGTTAGCCAAAGCCATTTTGCATATTCAAATATCGGGAAGACTTATCTTCTCTAGCAATTACTAACAAACTAATACACTAATAACCTCTATTGTTATTTAAAGTGTGTCCAACACAGTATTCTAGAGGCAGTTCTCACACAATGGACTTTCTCTGGCTTCCTCCTAGAGAAGAACTTAAACCCTAGATGCTTTCAGGCATAAAAGCCTACAGGGAGAGCAAACAGGGTTAACAGAAAGAAATGTGCCATTTGATTTCTAATCTTGCTCGGGGAGCACAGCCTATTGATTGAGCCATAAAGCGCTGTTAATTTTAAGATCTCCTCAGCTTTCAGTTCTCTCCCTTGGGCATAAACTTGTTGCTTACACATACCGGCTGAACTATCAGGGAATGGGTAGCTTCACACTCCCCCCGCTCCGCTTTCCTCCCTTCCTCCTCTCTATTCTATTTGTTCTGAGCTCATCTGCGTGAGGATACATTTTCACACACACCTTCTCAAACCGGCTGCTATTCATCTGATTCAGGGTCATGCTTTTCCATACATTAAATGCCGGGGAAAAATGGGAAGGAAATAGCTGGGATTTGTGCTTAATGGGCAAGCAGACTGTTAGCCAAGGAGCCCTGCTGTGTTAAGGTACAGTATCAGAGGGTATTTTCTGTAGCAACATCAAGTCTCATGTCTGCAATCTGATGCTTATTAAAGCTACTAGTATAATTAAATCAGTATAAACCAAGATCCTAAGCCAGTGTAAATGAGCATGTTTCCGACGCATCAAACCTCTACAACTCTATAACCTAGATATTTGCTTATCCACATTTTTCTCAGGGGGTGGCAGATGCAGAAGTCATGCTTTTGGAGGGGCCAGTCAGTGCAGCTTGCAGCTCTGCACCTTCCCGAGTTGGTGGGAAGCTCTAGAAACTGAGCAGACAGCAATGGCACAGGGCAGCTCCCTAACTGCTCTGTGTTTCCATGATGCCCTCAGTGGCACCATAAACAATTTACAGTAGCAAAGGGTCTAGCTCCTCATGTATTGCTAAAGCACCTTTTGTACTCTTAAACCATTAATAATATCTATTAGGTAACCTTACTAATCCCTTTGAGGAAGGATTTTCTTTACTATACTGATGTCTGAACTGAATAAAGGTTCATATATAAGAGGCAGGATTTGGACTATAAATGTTTCTCCTTTGATAACCAGCAAATACAAGTTTTACTAGCACAAGCATCTTTTTCTGCAAGCATTTCCCAAATAAAATAGGCTATACTGGCAAAAGCACTTTTTTTTTTGCTCATATAGCTGCATCTATATGGGGGATTTTTGCACGTAGTGAAACACAATCTGTTTTAAATGGCACTTCAGAAGAGCATTTCTATCCCACAGAAGTTTCAAGGCTAGACCTGGAAGTATATACTTCTGTCTCATATCTGAAAGAGCTTTTTACAAGGTGGCCATTGTCACCTTGCTGGAAATGTAGAAAAACTGAGACGCACGATTACAGGGGCAGGCTGGGAGCGCTGCGCTCTATCTGCAATTTGTATTTGTTCCATTCTTTTGCTTCAGATGAAACTGTGTATCCATAATCAGATTGATTCCTCTCTATGCACAATTGCTTTTTAAACAATGTCAACAAAAGCAGGGGATGTTTTAAAAGCACTGTAATTCTGTAGAAGGGAAGTCCTATAGAAAATCAAGTAGATAAATGCCGTTCTGAATGACCAGGACATTTTCTGAACTGGCAAAGGGATACCTAACTCATGAAAAAAAGCAAAACAAAACAAAACAAAAAACCAAAACCAAAACACAAAAACCCACAAAACAAACAAAAAAAAACCAAACCAAAAAACCACCCACAAAAAAGCCCAACAAACCACTAAGAGGTTAATCTGGCTCCTTTGGTCCTGTCTGTGCTTCTTTAACTGAAAACTGTCTGTTTACAGAGATTTGCTCTTTTTCTTTAAGAAAGGGTCCTGCTCTGAACACCACTTGGAAAAAGGGGGTATAGCAGGCAGAAACAAAGGACCTGACCAAACTGGGAACTCCTCATCTAAAGCAGGAATCAATGAGAAACAGAACGAAACAACGAGAATCTGGAAGATGAGTCACAGAGAAATAAATCAGAGCCCTCAAAAGGTTTTGAAGAGCAGCTACTGAATGCCAGCTCCTCGCACAAGTGCCAGGCAAGATGGGGACATGGGGAAGGCAACAGGGTTGCAGGGGTATACTCACAGCCTCAGCCCCCCACTGCACCTGCTTTAACATGGCTGTAGTCCCACTCCCTTCAGCTCAGATACCTTGCAGTGCTTCACGGGCAACATCTTGGCTGATGGGTCCTCTTCAATAACCCCTTTGCCCTTGAGGAAGGTTTGCATCCAAGCTCCCAGGTTCACTGTGGGGAATGAAGTGCAGGTGGATCTCAAGAGTAGTGAAGTGGCGCAGTCAGGTACCCGGCCTCAGATGGGTCTCCACAGAAAGCAGCATGCCTTTCAGCAAAGGACTGAGTTCAGGGATCTGCTTCAACTTTCAAAGTAAAGGGACCAAATACCATCAGGTGGATACCCTGTGTGATATTCAAGAGCTGTCCGCTGCTTGTTGACAGCCCAGAAGTGCTCTTGTTTTCCTTGCACAGTCTGTCCTTTGCAGTCCAAAGCTGTAGCCTTATAACCAGGCAGTGACTTCCTCTGAAGTTGCTTGTATTGACCTAAATAGGTTGGGGCGGGTGAGGACACACAGACAACATGAAAAGCTGTGCTGGTTGCCCAACAAAGAAGTGTCTGCTTTGTGGTGAGCACTTTTAACATATAAGCACTTTTAACATACTGTTAAAGAACACGATTTTCATGTTTGTTTAAGTTCACAAAGTTGCAAAGTAGCAAAGTGAGTAAAAATAAAATCTGCATTTAAGTGGTAAACAAAATAGTTAAAACTTGACTTCTCGTCATTTGAGCACTACTTACTGAGGCAATGCATTTAGCAGTCGGCTGGTGCATTTCTTCTACATGTCCAGCTGTGCCTGATACATCTAATGGAACAGGAAAATGAACAGTAGGATGGAGCAATTTTAAAATCAGCTGTCCTCAGAAAATCAGTGATTAACAGGGAGTGGTGACAAGATGGAAAGTTTTCCCTCCAACTTTAAATGGAAATCAGAAGCAAAAAATGGCTGGTACCCTTGCAATGCCATGAAAGAAATGGGGTACAGAAGCTCAAGTCATCTCATGATGAACAATCAGTAGCACTTGATGAGTAAGTGCCTGAGCATAAGCTACCTTCTTTTTTTTTTAACAAACAAGCAGTGCAATGAAGAGGAAGTGTCTACACCTACTGCCTGTGGACAGGCTGCAGCCAGAAGACCTGTGCATAGGCCTGAACTTCTTCCTCTTTATCTCTTTTTCACTAGCTGTAAGTTGAGGATGACAGTATTTAACCCTCTGTAAGTTGCTTTGAAATCAAGTGGAGAAAAGCAGCATATAGGAATTAATCCTTTTCATGGAGCTTGACACTAGCAGCATGGCCCTGGTGCTGTATATCAGAAGTAATTTTCAATCTGTTCATATTTAAATTGCCCAGTTTTGTCACCTTATATCAAACCAAAACTGTTGTGCAGTTTGGCTGTTTGCACAAGAACATCAGAGTGGATTTTTAAAGACAACTGTGGTACGGTTGACTGATGCACTCACTGCAGGGGCCAGGAGCAAGGGGCTCCCGTAACAGCACCAAAGTCCCCCAGTTTAAGAAAGGAGGCTCTTCCACTGGGGCAAAGCAGTAGCACTGTAACAGTTAATGGAGCTCTATCAATTTAGCCCAGCTGAGAGTTGGCCCACGTGATTTATAGTCATTTGGCCAGTGCTGTTTAGCCATTGCAGGCCTCTAGCAAGTATGTTCAAGCTGTCTCACCTACCTTCCCTATTTGTTACATTGACATTAGGTACAAGGAAGGTACCACCCATCACTGATGTTCCAGTACTACTAAAAAAATCACACGACAGTTATTAAAAATTTCTGAATCACCTTCTGGCCTACTCAGTATTTATCATTTATAAGTCAGCACTGCCTGTCCCCTCATGAGCTGCTGGATTAAAAAAAAAAATCCATGCAGCTTGCAAACTGTATGCAACTTAGGTGCTAACATCTGCCATTTCTTCCAAAACACCTAAAAAAGCACATACACCGTGACAGCTCAGGCTGCTCCCTTGACTGAGAGGTTGACTGAGATGTCCCTTCAATGGGGTTTTAAAATTGTGAGAATTTTTCCACTGCCCAGGTTACAAGCAGGTCTTGTTCTGTTATTTCTCTGCCATGATCTTCTCAGAAGTGTGGCAGCTTATTAAAAAAGAATAACTCTAAAACTTCTCCACAGCCCTTTGTCATTTCTGAGTAATAGTCTTGCCCCCCTGCATCTATCGCTGTGGTTTAGATCCTTACCAAGAGCATTATTAAGAAGAAATCATAGTATGTGGAAATATTGCTGTGAAATACACTGGTACTATTATACAAGGATAAGAAGACAAACCACTGCTCTGGAGACAGCAAGAACAGGAGCACGTGGATCATATTAAGCAGACACTGGGTCTACCAAACCTGCACAGGTACTGAAGTGTCAGGAGGGTGCAGAGCTACAACAGAAAAGTGTGTTGTTCTAGGGTTTTTTTGCTTAAAAGATGAGAGAGAGAGGGCCTAGGGGAGGGGAACATATGAAAAAGAAAAGGATGAACTTTTTTTTTTGGCTACTCCAGATGGGGTTTTCCTCTGTTTAAATGCTGAAGGACAGAAAGATTTTAAATTAAAATCTTAATAAATATAGCCCTGAGGCTAGTAACATTATTACATCCAAGATGATTACAGCAACCAAGCCACAAAAGAAATTTATTTATTTATTTATTTATTTGAAGCATAATAAGCTTCGGTATTTAGTTAGAAGGCGGCTAGGCAGCTAACCGACTTCTAAACTAGTGAATTTTCCATTCCGCGCTGCTGAAACTTAAACCAACACAGCATATAGTTTGCAGAGCTTGGTTTCATTTCTGTATAAGACAGCATTATGCTTTATATGTATTTGATATGTTTATATGTATAAAAATTAAAATTGCAGCTGCTCAGATCATGTGCATGAGGGTTGCCAGGAAAGAACCCCAAGTTTCCACTATTGCAATAGGAGATAGGCATAATTAGTAATCTTCATTGTGAAAGAGCAGTCCAGGTCCCCCAGCTTGCTTGAGTGAGGCATATTCTGATGTGACATTTGCCTTTTTCAGCTGATCCTAGTCTCAAGACAAGGTACTGCACTGTATTTGTTTGTGTAGAGTTATTTTTTTAATTATGGGAATATTTTAATAAAGGATACAGGGAAAATAGAGGGATTCAAAGAAAAGGATACAAGCTGATAAAGATGATTAAATCATAGAGCGACTGCAGAGTGGGTCATGAAGTGTTATAATCCCCAACTCCCCTCTGCTTTCTGCCTCAATGTGTTAATGCATCACACTTTAGTACAGTGACACTTTCAGCCCTAGGTGGAAATTCACACATGATGAAGAGGTGGAGGAGGATTTCCAGATGGTCAGACCTCAGGGAGTGCGAAAAGGTGGGGGGAGGAAGGGAGAAACTGCTGAAGGGAATCGGACTTTGGTCACATCAGTAATTTCCAGCTGAAAATGGAATATTAAAAAAAAAAACAACAAAACCAACCAACAAAACTTTCACCAATGATCCCATACCAGAGCCAGGTGTATTCAGGTTTGGATGTTATGCATGATAAATCCTCACCAATGCTGGTTGTGAAAGATCCCTTAGAAATATCGGTTTATTTGTGTGCAACAGTGAAAGGTGTAAGCTTCATTTCTTTGGCCAAATTTCAGTGTGGGTACTAAAGCAGCCCAATGCAGACCCAATTAGTTGTTTTATTCTCCACAACTCCTCTTTACTAGAGGCTATTGTAAAGGAGTACTTGGTCTGAATCATACATGAACTTTCCTTCCAATAGTCTGTATTTGGCTGCTGCACATCCTTTGGGACCCTTTTCTGCAGGGCCAGCTCTCTAAAGCAGTGAAGGGCACCAAGAAAAAGAAAACACAAGGCTTGCATTCAGTTGGTCCCATCACACCCTAAAACAGGCCCCACTCTCCCTTTAGGGGAGCATAAGGCAGCAGCTGCTATCACACAGCTGGACTTCTCTAAGAAGACCTCATTTACTGCAGCCTTCTGGGGGGAATGGGAAGGTAGTCATGGTCCAGAGTTCAAGGTGTCTAGTCCTTCAGGGTGAGAGGTGCTAGGGCTGTATAAAGAATTAGCAATATATGGTAATTTTATACAGCCTCAGCTCTTTCCAGGTGTCAGGGTTAGGGGAAATTTAAGATAATTATTTAGGCATCACAGCACCCCTATAGTAGGGTGGTGGTGGGGAAGCTAGTCTCCTCATCATGACATAAAAAGCGAGTATTAGGTATGATGGCTCAGACTATATTTCTAAGGGCTATTGCTTCATTTTCTTATGTGTTCCTTTGGTCAGAGCATTTCCCCTACCACAAAATGGACACTAGAGACACCAATGGTGTTCAGTCACAATGGAAAGCAATATTTTTGTTTAATATCACCAGTATGATT
Source organism: Ceryle rudis (assembly GCA_033439905.1). Lineage (NCBI taxonomy): Eukaryota > Metazoa > Chordata > Aves > Coraciiformes > Cerylidae > Ceryle > Ceryle rudis. The sequence continues at coordinate 38,041 of JAAGNO010020642.1, read as the reverse complement.
GCATGCTATTTACCTGTATTTCCGGGATGGCAGCAAAGTAAATTGACCACAGCATGACGAACTACTTGGACAAACCTCATGAGAAACGAAGCTGTCATACAGTTTCCACTTTGGGGAAATGTTTGTTTCATGTCCACTCCCTGTCACTCCCAGTAAAACCCGTGTTGTGCAGGCAGGTCAGGAAAAAGCTTATGGAGATAGAAGATGCTGCTTTGCCTTATTCAGCTGTTGCTAGTGCAACCTCAGGTTTGTAAAAGCTGTGGTTTTAACTGATGCTGAATTCCTTCTCCTATTAATTGACTTTATATATTAAAATTCCTTGGGTCTTAGCAAAATGCAAAGAAATCTTGGCATCTGAGGGGGTAGCAATTTTCACAATGATATATTCAAGATGCCCAGCTGCCTGTCACTAGCTTTAGTGGCAAGTGAAAAAGCCTCTGAGCCTTGCAAAGCCTGCAGCACCCATCTTGGACTTCAGTCCCTTACAATGACTAGATGAACATCTCTGACTTGCTTCCCTAAGGACTCAGTGCAGCAGGTGTTTTCAATCTGCCCACCTTCCAGATCAGGTGTCCATTTTTGCAGCAATAAATATAAATTTTTTTCTTCCCTTTTTCTAAAAGAGCTCAAGGTGGGTGGAGGGGATGGGCGTAGGCTATTTTTATTCATACCTTAATTTAGTCAGTAGTCCAACGGTTCATGAAAGAAGAGCTGGGCTCAGTCCGCTTCCCTGCCTGACAGAAGTTCTGGGGAACGTGAAAGGCAGGTCAGGTCTTCTTAGAAGGAGCAAGCTGTACAGTAATGCTGCGACGGCAGCACTATCCAAGCCTCCAGCTAAGTCAGCGTGTGACCAAAAGGAACATGATGCCACAGATCTCTAGGTAGATAGTTCAGAAAGCCACAAGGCCAGGCCTTCCTGCTTCTCACTGTGCTAGCCAAAACATCTGGAACTACCCCAGTTCACATGAGACCGGCTTCAAGAGGACAAAGACAGTCCCCTCCCTGGCATGGAGCATACCCTGGTAAGTGCACTCTGCTGGAAGAAGAGACGTACACACTCCCTGGGGCAAAAAGGAATTGAGCCATGTGAAATTCCCCATGTTCGGTACTAGCCTTTTGAGTGCTCAGCGTAGTGTATACAAAACACTGCTGCACTGCCAACCACCCTGCCTTTCCCTTGCAAGAACGGACCCACACTCTGTTCCTGGAAGAAAGCCAAGAGAGAGCCTAAATTATGAAGCCCAAGGGATTCTCAGCCCCCAGGCAAAGTAGATTTTAGAGGCTGTGTTCCCCATCACTTGTTCAGGCAGCAAAGCAGCCTCTTGGTTTTGGTGGCTAGTATTCTGAGGCCGTGTATGGCACAGGAAGCTTTGCTACAGAAGGCAAAGAACTGGAGTCTGTGGTGGCTGCTGAGAACAGGCACTGCAACACTCCAACGGTGATGCCCAAGACCTTTTGCAAGTCTGCTTCCCCCAGACCAAAACATCCTAGCATTGCCATGCTCCCCCGGAGTCCAAACTACTGCATGGTAAACACTGTACAGATCCAGGTCTGCCCAAAGAGTGGGCATTACAGGAGAGCACGGAGATAAACTTGCCTAAGTGACTCTTCCCCATCTTTAAGTCACAAGGCATAAATGAACCTGTGGATTGAGCCTTTAGCAAAATTGGTCCTGCTGTAACTTACCTTCTGTGCAAGTTAAGAAAGCTGAATTTGTTTAACAATAGCTGTTAAAGAACAAGAAAAGAATACAGGTCTAAATAAGCATGGATTTAAACAAGGCAAACACTTAACTGTATATATTAAGACTTGATAGTAAAAAAGTGATTGATAGCAGTCAATGGAGACTGTCCTTAAAGTGGAAGAGCTAAATTAATAGAAAAGTAAATGGATGGAAGCAGAGTATTTGCCCATAACATGACTGCTACTGTGAACTATTACAGGCACTCAGCAAGGAAGGAGTAAACATGTCACCATACCCATGGCTAAGATGTTTTGTTACTTAGCAGAGACTTCATCTTCTCACTATGGACTTCCAGGTTTCAAAGGTTATATCCTGGTTTGGGGGTTTTGAAACAAAAATACATGCAAAATCCCTTTCTAGCAGGAAATACCCATCCCCTTTAACTGGAAAGCCAAAATTAACAGTCTTGCTTAGACACCTTTCCTACCCTCACCCTTTGGGTTAGCTCCCAAAACAAGAGAGACCACAAAAGAGCCCTTGTTGACCAAAAGGGAGAATCTGCTGGCAGCAGAGGGAAGTAAGGGTTGCTCTGTGTGTGCGTCACTTGCTGCAGCCTGTCTGGGGTGACGGCATTATCAGCAGGAAAGGGTTACCAGGAGAGGTGGGGCTGCTTGGAAACGGGCCTGGATGCTGTACAGCTTTTCACCTTTCGCTTCCTTAGCTTTTCCACAGCTAGGAACAGTCTGCGAATCCATTCCAGTTTCTACATTCAGGATAGGTCTTCATTGACTTAGTTTAACTCAAAGTCCTGTTTTGGTTTTTGAGGAAGAAAGAAAAAGAACAGAAAGTAAAGCATGCATCCTTTTGTTACAGACTCCCATTTCAAATACTCCAAACTATTTAATACCTTAGACTTTACCTGACTTTTGTCTCATGGGGAAGACTGTTCCCCTGGAACCTGTATCCTCATTTCTTTCCAAAAAAGAAGAACAAAAGATAAGTTTTAACTTGGTGTTGATGCAATGTTCACCCCACCCAGAACCAACTTTGAAAGCTCATGTAAAAAACATGAAGAGTAATTTTTACTTAGCTCTTGTTATGAACAATTCAGAGATAAGAAACAAGGCAAGACACGTCTCAGCTGCAAGTGTGAACATGATCTCAACACTGCAACATTTTCCTTGCCTGGCTAGAGATGGGTTGGCAGCATGAGGTATATGAAGGTAGGTTACAGGTGACAAGAATTTAAAAAGCCTATTATTAAACTAAGTGCAAGCAGTCTTGAAACTTCATTAGAGCCAGGGAATTAAGCCCTGGACATTGCACCTGCTTGATTATTCACTAGAAATTAACATTAAACAAAACGTTGTGAATTTGAAGCTAAGTTGGAGCAGATTCAGCTGCAGCCTTTGCTGCCCTCTGACTGGGCAGTGGATGGAAAGCAGTCTGTATCACTGACAAACTCCCCATGCTTTCCTCTTTTGGAGAGAAGTGAAGTCGTCTTCACGGATTTTCACCAGGTACAGAGGACAAATCATTTGCTGTCCCACTGCAATTATATTAGAGGAGTGCACTGCAACATGTTAAAGGTGTATTTGAGTACTGACCTGGTTTTGTTCATCTGTCATGGGAGAGACATGTGGAAACATTGTGGTTTGATGGATTTGATTAAAAATATGTTAATGAATAAAGAAAATTAAGTGCATCCCTTGGGCTCCTGGTAAGCTGCCAAGACAGACACTGGGACCACCAACAGGGGGTCCTTATGCTTCAGCTTTTGCAATCCTTCAGATTCCTACTGTGGAGGATGGTGACCCAATGGAAACAGGGCTTAAAGTTGAGTGTTTTCTGTGTCCTGCCTCAACTCCTCTACAAATGCCACAATATTTTAAAAATGTATGCCCCAGGTGCTAGAATCAGCAAGTGTAAGAACATCTTTGTTTTTACTGGAAAAAAAAAAAAAAAAACAAAACCAACAACAAAATCCCCCAAAAACCCACGAACAAACAAAACCAAACCAACCAACCAACAAACAAGCAAACCAACCAACCAAACGAAAAACCCCACCAAACAAAAAAAACCCCAAACTTCTACCATCACTGTCAAAGAAAGCAAGCTTGCAAACATAAAGCAAGTGTACTCAAAAAGCCTGGAAACAAAGATTGTGAAAGAGAACTCCAAGTTCATTTTCTAAAGCATCTCATTATTTCTAAAGCAAATGTAGTTTTGGAGGCCTGACATGATTTTCAAGCTCCTGAGGCAAAGCTGCAAATGCGGCCTTTATTCCCACGCAGGCAAAGTTCTGCCTGCCCTCCTCCCTCCATACTGTTGAGGGAGGGAAAAGGGGGTGGGAAGGCAAATCAAAACAACTGAAACGGGCACAGTGTTACCCTCTACTCCACAACTGTTTGCTGCACTACCACAATTACTCAAATGGATTTACTCAAGGTACCACATAAGAAATCTCTAACCTGGTTACAGGAATAGGTGAATCACATACTCTGCTGCTGTTTCTCAGGTAGGAAGCAGCTTTCATTAGCAAAGTCTGAAGTGTCCAGCTCCCCTAGTGCTCATAATCCTTCTGTGCATAGCTGTTCTTCCCATAGTCTGATTCAGTCTGTTGTCCTTCAGTCTTTAGGGCTGGAATGGGGCAGCTGACCATAGCTGGGGATGCAAGTGCCCGCCATCTTGTGTCACTCCTCAGCACCTAGTGGTAGTACAGTCATGAGGAGGGAAAGAAGTGGTCATGCTTAGTTAGACTGCCTGAACCCAAGCAGAACTAGTAATATTTGAAACCCCAGGGGTAAAGGTGATGATCCAAGGACAAAAGAGCCAAGCAGGTTTATAAAGAAATGAAAATGGAAACTCCGGAGTCAAAGAGGTTCTTCTATACTCATGACCAGGGCACTAACTAGAAGAATAACCATATTTAAATGCAAACAGCTTGTCTACCCTGCAGGCATTTCTTCAGCAACCTTGTAGGTTTTGGAAGGTGGAGTTATGAAAATCAAGCAGGAAACAAAGTTTTAACTTCTGAATCCTGTGCTTCTGGACAAAGAGGCTTCTGACAGAGAGTTCTGTGTCTGACCCAGACCATCTCTCAGGTTCTCATCAGCCTTTCAAAAACAAACAAAAATAAAATATCAAAATACCCCAAACAAACCAACCTTACTGGAAAGGAGAGCTACATAAAAATGGAAGAGAGTGCCAATTTTTTAGGAGCAGAATTCCAGGCTACCTTGGGCAATATTATCAGGGTGGTTTTCACTTAGAAGCAAGAAAGAAGTTGGCTATTTTTTTAGGTAATTACTCCTTCCGCCAGTCCACAGTTGTTTTCCTTGTTTACATGTACAGAAGTGTAATGCCATCATTTTGTGGAGAGGGTAATCATGTTACAAAGCACTCACAGACCACAGGTTGACAAACGCTCAGCCAAACAGCAAGTTCAGTTTGTTGTATGTATTTTCCTTTTAAAACAAAAACAGAGCACTATTAAACAGCAGAGAGTAACTTTCCTTTTCTCTCAATACTACATGTATGCACAAGTTTGTCCTTGAATTCTGGTATTTGGCCTATGAAGCCAACATGCATAAAACCTCTGATACCCTGAACGCTAGACTTTAAAAACAAACTCTATAAACTCTGATTATATCAAAAACATGATTCTGCCTCAAAGCCAAGTAACAACACTCACTGAGGGGAACTTACTGTAAACACTGGAGATTAATCAATTTTATCAGGAAGGCAAGCGCAAAGCGTACAGGCCCAGTCTCACCTCAGCATTTACCTCCAGCCCCCTTTGGAGTGACAAGACTCAAGAGGCCATTTGCTGGTATTTCCCTAGTAGATCCTATTCCCACAACAGACACTAGTTTGGGGGAAAGAGAGACTGAAGGGCAGGGGGAAAGAACAAAAAAAAAAAAAAAAAAAAAGATTTCTTTTGTAAATAGGATATTCTTCCCCATCCCTCTACACCCCAGTTAAGGCTTTATATTTCAAAGAAAATCCAGCATCTTTAGTAACCCTTCACAAGAAAATGTTTTGTGATGTACTGCACAGTCCCATGCAACAATAAGTATTCTCTCTGGCATGCAAAGCAGTGCTCAGTGAGCAGAAGAAACTTAAACTTGCAGTGCAGACTGGTTTAAAGCCATAGAAATCGTAAAGACACCATCCTCATGAGAAATTGTGTGTTCTATTGCACACTAGAATGTTTAAACAAGAGTTAACATTAGCATCTGCATGCAAAAGGAAAATTTTAATTTAGAACAAGGTCTCCTACTACATGAAAGAGTTATAGGGCAGAGCAAAGAGAACACAAGAATCTAGTTAATGTTGATCTCTATGTTTAATTCAGGTAGCAGATTAATAGCAGCTCTTTCTTATACGCTCATCTGAGCATGCTGAACAGCCCCTCTCCATGGTAGAGCTTCTAACTCTTAAAACCACAAGATGGAGCCAACAGTTCTCAGGAAGAGGTGCCTGTACTACCCCAGGAATACTCAGAACATTTAGTACACAGAACCACACTAGCGTAGTGTTCTGGTTGGGGCAGAACACAGGCAAGCAGGAAGGCTGAAGCCAAGATATGTATGCGCAATCATTCTCCAGTTTCATCCTGCTGCAACTTAAGGAAGGCCTGTTCCTTGCAAGTGTCCACTGAATATCTGAAGGAAAAGGTACCAGTCTGGGCTTTGGGTACAGCCGTGTAACAGCTCTACTTGGAACTCCCTCCTGCCTCCTACACAATGTTCTTCATGCTACATTTTCTCTGCTGCAGAATATTAAAACAAAACAAAACACCCAAACAACCAAACCCAATTGAACAAACAAAAAAACCCACAACCAAAACAAACAAAAATAAAATATCAAAATACCCCAAACAAACCAACCTTACTGGAAAGGAGAGCTACATAAACCACCACAGCATTCTGAAACACATGGCAAACACCAGGCAAGCACCATGCAAACAAGTTTATGTAAATTGCTGTAATCCTCGGACAGAAGTCATCAGCTGGGAGCTGTTCCACTTCCAACTTGTACAGCAGTGGCAGCAGAAGCTACACTCAAATTTTACTGTGAATCCTATCTCCATGCCACCCCAAATTAAGTGGCATAACAGTACAGTGAGTCTGTCCTGAACTATCCTGCCTTACAGGCACATTGCCACCTCTGCTGCAGTTTGCGCATCGCAAACCAACACAGAGAACGGCATCTGGCACACTCAGAAGTCTAAGGACCAGTATTTCTGCACAGTGTTGCTTATTCTGTTATTTGAACCACAAAACTGACTGAAGAAATAAGCTCTCATTTACACAGTTGATACAAACTGCCTGATCAAAGTACATTGGGGAAAACTATGAACAAATCAAACTACTGTACCATTTCAGTCCCAAAGCATGTACAGACCATTTCCGGAAAACAAATAATGGGGTCCTTGGACACCTCCTCCCCTCCCTTCCCACAGTTTGTAACATAATCATGTTACAGAATTGACACAAAGGTTAGTTGCGGACACTGAAAGTCAGCAGTTGCCTGGTTCAAGAATCTGTGCATTAGACGTGGTTTTAGAATGCAGTAAAAATCAGTAACAAACAAATATTATGCCTATTTTTCTTTTTATTATCAATAGTAATACAAATCATTTGTATTAGCATGATAATGAAAAGTGACCAGCTTTATAGACATTAAAAATGTTTGTGCAAGTTAAAGAGACAAAGCTCTGAAGCTATGTAAGAAAAAAATAAAAATTTACATTGTATAGTACATTGTATAGTATGGCATACATAGTTTAGAGGCAGTTTTATTAAATCCTGCAATCACAATCACTTACTCTACGCTAAACCTCCTTCTCGGTGTTAGAGATAACACCTTCCCCTCCCAAGAGGAACACCTGCCATTCCCACGAAGTGTGGAGATTACGGTGAAAATCATAGCTTTTTTGTTCCTCTTCCCTCCTTCTCCCAACTACAAAGTCAACAGGAGGTGAGCATTGCAACATATGCTTATAGCAATTAAAGAAAACTTCTGTCTACATAAGCTTTGAGTGGAATTGATAAATAGTATCCTCCTTGGAGCAAGAATTGTTAGAACTGTCAGACCCAAGTACTGGGTTAATGCTTTGGAAAGCTTTAAGAAAAGACCTTGGTGAGCATTTAGTTAGATGCATTTCCTCCCATCTTTTACTACGTTCCAGATTGTAGCATTGTGCCTTAGAATTAGTATCCTTAAGCATTATATTAGCCAGACAGAATTCAACTAGAACTTTAGATGGCTATTAACATCTTACTGAAGTTTAATGCCCAGTAAATTCATGCATACATCTTTCTCTTCATCAAGCCAAGTGTTCATTCGGAAATTGCAATAGAGGCATATTAGTCTGTATAGAATACATATGGCACAACTCATTGGAGATGCACTCAATGCTGCATCTGTACTCTCATCTGGAGAGATGCTGCTCCAAAAGTTTTTTGGTTTTTTTTTTTGGAACTCCCCCCACCACCCAAAACACCAACCAAACAGAGAAGTCAAGCCTGCCTTTGCACTCCTGGAGTTTAAACTGTCTTTTTTCTTATGACTTAGCCCCTGTTATAATGGGGGCTTGTCTCATAGATGTTTGCTCAAACCAGAGGAAAACTGGAAGACTTGAATACATATCCACAGCTAAGCCACACATGGAAGATTGCATATAGCAGTAAACAGCTCCCTGACCTTATGTTAAGCCATTATGCAAGAATATTTGAACGCTTAAGTGCATGTGCATAGTCAAGTCTTGCATGACCTCCAGCTTTAATTATCCTGTTACTTGCCTACAGCCATGCTCCAGAAAGACTTATAGAGCACATTATAGACTGAGAAGTCTTAAAATACCTAACGTGCAACGGCTGCTAGAATAACAGCTTCAATACAGCCTTGTTGCCTCAGCTACACAGCATGGCTAGCAGGCAGCCACACACTCCCCCCTCTTGCCACAGTCCTCATGTGATGTGCCTGCTGTGCAGCTACAGAAGCCAAAGCTCCCTTTACTCTGCTCACAGGAAGCCATCAAGTTAAAAGAAGTGTTTCTCTGTGCCATTTTTCATTTACTCTAGTCAACACATCTAATGTTGATGGCTGTTGCTGTCCAGTGAACCACACCTGGAAGTCATGCAAGACCCTCAAATTGTACTGCCCCTATTTAGAAGGGCATGCTTTCAGGCACTTCTACCATGTGAGGTGGAGGCATCAGGATTCCCTTCCAGGGGAGCAGTTTTATTGCCTTCTTGGTAAAAGTCAGAATGCTTGTTGCCCACTGTCATGAAGTAGCCAACGTAGCTGCCTTGTTTATCATGTTTTCAGATGTAACTGGGAAGTTAAACTGAAGTTTGTCACACGTAGAGAAGGGGAACACTGAAAAGCTGCTGTATTTAGTGTCCAGGCCTAGTCTTTCGGGAAAAGGTGACAAGCACAGAACACTGAAGAGATGCAGTATCAAGTCACAAAGCAGCAACCACCTTCTTCCATCTAAGTCCACCTCAGTAGTGGAGCTTTTTCAATTAGGGAAAAAAAAAAAAAAAAAACAACAACCACAACCTGAGAACAGCACATGGACTGTGAGAACACCAGCAGCAGACTCACCAGGCTGAGTAGAAATTCATCTGTCCTATCATACACTGTCAGGTATTTTAAAGAGATCAAAGGTCAAGACATGCAAGTCTCTTCAGCCAATAGAGAGGAGCTGCTCATTGTGAGCTTTGCTGAACTCATTCATATAGCAGGAAGGCTTATTCAGTTTTTTTAGACACATTTTACCATCCACCAAGATGGGCTTGACCTAGGAAAGTTTGTAATGTGAACTCAACTGTTGTTTATCCTTTAGGTCAATTAAGGACTTAACCTTTAGCTCTCAACTAAAACCAAGCTTAAGTGAGCTGCCTTCCTCCAGAAGCAACCTTTCATTTGCTGTATGTGCAATGTGCAATCAAAAATGGATTTTAGCCAGAGAAGTTCAAGAGGAAACGTGGTACAGCTCCAAGGGTCCCAGTGGGTGCTTAGACTTTAGACAGTGTTGATACAGTTTAAGTGGCAAGTTTCACAAGCCAGCAGGCTCCCGGCTTCTGCTTCAAAACTGTACTGGCAAGTCAGCTTTGCAATACCAATTAATTACACTGTTTGAAGCAGCATTGCCAGGATTGGTTAACCATTCTTTCTGCCCCTATAAGATAACATTAACAAAGAAGGAATTTAACTTGACAAGAATGAAGATTACAGCACCTTTTATTTAGTACAGTTTCCCCAGTCCCATGAGTTGCCTGACAAGTTGAACTAGTTATGGAAGACAATGAGTTTGGGATAAGTCCTTGTGAAACCTCAGGCCAACAGACATTCTGATATCTAACACATCTTACATTTTTCAGGGATCAAAGGTGGAATGCACAAGAGCAATCTAGTGCATGTTAAAAAAGTGTCTTTCAACCTCAAATTACAATACTAAGTACTTGTTAATTTAGTGCTGCAGTTGCTTCATTGAACAGTCAGTCACACTGCATATTTCACCAGGTAACTTGTTTTAAGCATCCAGTTAATAAGCAAGGTACAGGCACTACTTTAAGTCTCTCTACTCCTTGAAAACAGACGGTAACCATAATTCATTGAGTCCACAATCAGAAGAGACAGTCACTTTCCAAAACAGCAACAGAAGTGGGGTTTTTTTGGCAACTGCACTTAAACTGCATCAGAAAGCTCAGCTCAGTACTTAATAGGTCCTCTTAACAGCTGACTGACTTTTCCATTTCTAGGCTGCTTTTTGTTATCAATGTGACCACCATTGTGTAACTGACAGCAAAACTCAACATGCATCCCCATGTGCTAGGTCGCTGTGCGCCAGAAATGGTACATATAAAATTAACAGTGAGTGAGAGATGTGGCAACTGCTTAATTTTATTTGCTTTGACACCATACAACTCACTAGCCAGCTAATCATTGAGGTAGCATGTATGCTTTACCTATTCCACATCATGATTTTGTGATGTGACCCATCCTTACTCAAAGTTTTCATCTTCAGCAAGACAAGAGACAGATGAATATGTTCCTGCTTTCCAACGTGATCACAAGTGTTCTAATATAAACCAAAACCAATGAACTCAACACCTTGATTTTCACTATTCCAGTACCAGGAAGGGGAAGAATGATAGATGTATAGTATAACTGAGTCTAGCCAGAATGTATGGAAAAAAACCTAGGACAGCATTTCAAGGATATGGTGACAACATTATTCCTTTCAAAGAAAAGCTTATAGTCATTTTCTCATCCCATACCACTAATTTAAGGATGAGAAGAGAGACCAGGAGGGAATGCATCTAGCCAGTATTTAAATATAAATTTTTGCATTGCCTAAATAAGCTTTAATTTAGTCCATAGGCTTGATTCATGAATGCTGTATTGACTGAACAGAACATGGAAAAAAGTTTGTTTTGAATTGCCTCTCAAGTGTCAGTTGCTAATTCCTACATAGTGTGAGGAGGAACCCAGCAGATTTCAGTGTAAGAAATACCAGTAACAACTAAGAGAAGATGAAGACTCAAACCCTTTACCAGATGTCATCTAGCTTTTCTGCAGCTTGCAACATCAAGGAGGGGAGCAACGGGGGGAGGGGGGGGGGGATAAAAATGTTTGAACCTGAACAGCTGTGCTTGTTAAGGCCAGTAGAAGTTCAAGAGAAACATATTCAAAGAAACATTTGAGTACGCTAGGAAGTTAATATGAAAGTATTTTGTATAACCGAGCAGAAGGATTGTAGTTCTGGAATTGTTTCTAGTTTTGAAAGACACTGGGAAGATGGAGCCCCTTTCACTTTCAGACATGGTTTTTGTTGGATACCAGAAATGGTTTCAAAGTTCTGTTTTCACATTTTGAAGGTGTGATATGCAAAGCAAAAGACAAGGGAGTCAATACAGACTTCCTTTCATGAATCCAGCCCTATATCCTTAGTGGAATCTTATCCATGCCACCTGGAGATAGACATTTAGTTCCCAAGCATCAGAGTAAGCAGCATCTTTCTTTAAAGCTTTTCTTGTTCTTGCCACTTTTCTTTCCATTCTTGTCTTTGTTTTCTGACATTTTCTTTGCTCTGATTTCTCTCATTAAATCAAAGAACACCTAGGAGGGAAGAAATAAAGAAAGATTAAACAGTTTCTGCCACAAGAAAGCAGAGGAAAAAAACCTACTGTATTCAGCAGCAAATAGACGTGCATCACCACACTGCACCTACAGCAAAAGTGAGTCTAGACCTAGATCCCAGTGAAACTCAACATCAGAATTATGTAGCGTGTCAAGCAGTGGCAAGTAGCAGCACAACCTTACCTGGCTATCAAGTCATTCAACAGTTGTGTTTTAAGAGGTTTTTATTGAATATCAGTTTTGCACAAAAATAACATTCAGAGCTCATGAGCACATTTGTCTGTGCCTAGCAAGTATTTCCAGGCAAATTACTTGTTAACTATGCAAAGGATTTAATCCAGTCCTATCCATGTAGTGACAAGCATACTCTGCTCAGTAGTATTCTGCATGGTTTACAATTAAAAAGCTGCAGCCTTCAAGTGACAATGTCAGGCACAAAAAAATTCACAGACTAATTTATAAGAAAGATTTAGAGGAAGTCATTCTGATGTTCTTTTTAAAGTTCTAGCTGATTTCACCCCTGTATGCCTGATGTCTAGGTACATACCACTTAAGATGCAACAGCTATTTCACTGTAGAGAGTACCAGGAGAAGTAACTTTCAGGATTACAGAACAGCTTAGTGTCATTCTGTAGAGTTAGGCTTTAAGTGGGAAACTATGCAAGCCTCTGATACTCGGGAAACAAGATCACACTACTGATCGGAAATAGAATAGTTAGCCCTTCAAAACTCGAGGGTTTTTTCGTACTCTGCCATAGTATCAATGCACAATCATCACAAGGGCCAGTAGCTTGTCTTTACGAGAAAGAGTTTATATAGAGGATAACCAGTATAACACATGAGCTAGAGAAGACCTGTGAGCACAAGTCTAGAACACCATGCTAGTACACTCCAGACATTGCTCTTAATCCCAACTGATCAGAATGCTAGTCAACGTATAAAACAGTCAAGGCATTTGTTAGTCACATGAGACAGCAATGTGACGCGTGACAGTCACATAGGCAAATGCAAGTCTGAGTATTCATGTTTTACTACATTACCCAATTTATGCATTTGACAGTGATTTTCTAATAACATTCCACAAGTCAGAAAGGTTCTTTACCACATTTAAGTTATTCCATGTCCTTTATAACTAAAAGGTCTCAATTCATAAGTTTTATATACAGTGTTTTAACCAATAAGAGGAAGAGTTCCTACTAGGTAACTTATACACCAACAGTATTTCCATTAGTAAGCTAATAGACTAGAAAAGGAAGCTGTCTAGGAGAACTTAAAGGACAGCTAGCTGCAGATATTCTTTGTCCAAAGAGAAAACAATCTGTAACCTTTAAACAAATGCAGATTACTAAACCCCACCTCTGAAGTCCTTAGGGGGCCCATCAGTAATTTCAGAACGTCTGCTGTGCATTCGGGAAGTAAAAGGCACCCTCTTCAAGAAAACCTAACTACATATAGAATGAAGGGAAAGCTTGAAACTGATTTCTCCCTACTACTGGGCAGACATTCCCTAGTCATAACTCATCTCTCCTCCAGCATAACCCACCACCATCACTATTCACGCAAGCAGCCAGCAGCAGAAACATGCTGAAAATGACTGTCCCAGACCAGTATAGACAAGCCAAAACAAGATCTTTAATATTAGCCACACCATATGTAGCTTCGTAGGCAAGGGAGAACAATTCAAAATATGTCTGTAGCTCACTCTTTACTGCTGTTATAATAGGGTACATACTATAAACAAAATAACATCCTTCAGGGAATCCTTAAGCCCATTTACCCAATGTACTATTGGAAAGCTATTGGTTCAGGTACAAACAGTTAAAACAAGACAATAGCATTAACTTTGAACCAGGTTTCTGGCTCCTCAAAGCCATGTATTTACTTAAGTCTATATATTCCAGTAAGTTACTTTTTTTTTTTTTATAACCTAGGCTTTCAGAAGCTCAACTGTAGATTTGCCTTGTCCCAGCAAAAGTCAATAATTAGTCAGTCATCTACTAAACAAGTAGCAACAAACTTATTGACCATGTCATTTGTCTTACCTTATCTACATTTGCTCTAGTTTTGGCAGAGGTTTCTACATACTGCACACCCCACTCATCTGCCTTACTTCTAGCCTCTTCTACAGGCACTTGTCTGCGCTCTTCCAAGTCAGATTTGTTTCCCACTACCAGTAAAGGGATTTTATCCTCTTCAGCCTTCACACGCAGGATCTGTTCCCTAATGCACAAGGTATTAAAAATAAAAACGTCTTAGTAGTAGCAACACAAATGCCACCCTCATCAAGGGGTGGATCAAGTAGCCTACACATTAATAGTGTCTACAACAGTACTTAACAGTACATTTCCAAACAGTTAAAAACACACACTTTAGAATTATTCCAAGTTTAACATAATAATGCTATGGGCTTTACACTACCACAAACTTTGCACATCCATGAAGGCAGTTTTACCATTTAGTTAGCAAGTTTACTAACGAGACTGTAATAAAAAAAGAACTGTATGGTAGAAGATCAACTCATAAGGAGTTCATATTTGAATGAGGAAAAGAGGGCAAGTGCCACACTTGCCAAGTTTCACCTTGGCATTCAGTCACCCTCTTCAATTTCCAGTCTACATCACATCTCAATATAGGTCTGGGCAGAACTGAGGCTTTGTCAAGGCAGTAGGTCAGGAGTGTAAATAGCTAACAGAGATAATTTTCAATGGCTCCCTAAACTTTACACAAAAGAAAGTTACTGAATAGTGCTTAACTAAAATGCTAGCAACCTTCTTTCTTCAGACTCCAAGAAAATATGTGAACCATCAGCATTAGCCTAGCTATTCTTTGCCATTTTAAGAGGACCTATCAGCCTCCGGGAAGTGAGGCTGAGTGATGCTGCATGTTAGCCTCAATGTCTGGGCTATTATTGGAGTAAAACACAGGTTGAAAGCAGACTGACAAATGTTGCTGGCCATCTAGGACACTAGAACTGTACCGGTCTACACTTATTTTTAGTTTGCTTCATTTTGTTATGAACAAGAGCCAAACTACGCATGGCTATGGTGCTACACCCCCTCATCCCACTGAGTTACCACACTACTTCAGATGCCTGCACTTCCCATCCACAAAATAACTGAATATATGTAGAGTACTTCAGAATCTAAAATAGCATTAACACTGAAGCAGACAATCTGCTGTTGCATTCAACTGTACCTTCACACATTTTCAGATTACAGAGGCACTGAAGCAAACACTGAACACATAGCATCAGCAGGAGAGATAGGGTTTGAATACTGAAGGAACTATGGGCTTGTCTTTAACTTTCTTGGTAGTTTAAGAATTCTGGAAGTTAGAGGATCAATAACACCAATCTGTTGTTTAGCCTTTGACGTTGGTGACTCATGACACCTGCTCCCCCTTCATTCCTAGGGAAGATTCTTCCAAGGAACTGGTTCTGGCATGTCAGCCTAACTAAATATTCCATTTAACTAATTTCACTATGTTTACTTCTGAACCATTAAAATGTAGGAATTTATCCATCTCAAAACTTTTAGGTCCTTCTTGCTCATCTGAAGACTAGCACTACTTTTTCATTGTTATGTTGTGCTGGAATCTTGAACAACAGTTAAACTAGTCACACAGTCTGACAAAAAAACCCACACAAACTGCCAAGATAAACACTCTTATTCCTTTCCATCCAAAGCCTTAAGACTTGTCTTTAACCTTATATTTCACTTAAGCACACAAGCCAAAGCCCAGGCTATGTACAGTATCTGACTTTTTTCCTAGGAATAGTTCAAGTACTGAGTTTTGCAGTCCTAGAAGAGTTCAACTGTTTTGCTCCTTTCAGTGCTCCCATTAGAACAAACTGAGCAGAACAGCTCTGCTTGTGTGCCACATGACTATCAGCCTTCTCAAGTCTAGCAAAGTCACAAAAGTATTATGTGATGAAGGAACAATATTTTTATATCTTAGAAGCTTATGTAGTCTTCTACTACTGCTGGAACAGTACAGTATATTAAGAACCTGGAATGAAGTCCTAAAGTACAAGGAGAGTTTGCTATAGCTTTAAGAAAACCCTGGAAATAGGCATCTACCTCAGCACCAGCACCTTGCATTACCAGTTGCTATCTCTTAAGCTTGTACCACCGAAGCAAAGTGAACATAAACCAGACTGTACGTCTGTCCTAGGGAATCTCTGGATTACCTTCTACACTAAGGCAACACCTATTATCAAGTTGGAGTTAGAACACTTGCACTGAAGAACCTGGCTACATGAATTCTGAGACCAGAACAATGGTTTAAACCCTTTGTTGTTCTTTGATACTATAAAAGCAGTTTGTGTGCTCAGTCTGGTGCTGATTTTTACATTAGAACTGCTAATCCCAAGAACAAAAATTGAAGCATTTACTACTACTGTATGTCTTTCTAGGAATGTCTGCCTACAATAGTACCGCTTAGCTGCCAAGTCTTGTTTGGCACCAATCCATACCTGAGAGTGGAGGCTAATCCTTCCTTTCCTTAGAGCACCTGCTTCTAGCAGTAAGCAATACATGTCAGAAATATGGCCAAAAGGCAGGCTTCATTCCAGAAGTACTACTCTAAAACAATTAAACTTCATATCCACAGAGACTGAAAATTGGTGTGACTATGCATGTTTGCAGAGTCCAAGAATCTGCTAGCTGCCTCAAGTTGCTGCTGGTGTGATGTACTCATAAGTTGCAGGCACAAAGACAACTGGAGGCTGGATACAGGAGTTTAAGATACAAGTTACTGAAAGCTAAAATGTTAGGTTGTCCCTTTTCTTGACCAAGTGGTAATAGACAAAGGATAGAGCACTGTAGCTTTTAAGAAGAGTTGTCAGAACACCATAGTAACCAGGTATTTCCCCCATGCCTGGGAGAGAAACTACTTACCGAAACTCTGCTGTTGCTGTGAAGGATTCATGCTCTGTTATTGAGAAAACTAGAAGAAACCCTTCCCCACTGCGGAAATAATTATCTCTGATAGCTGCATAATCCTCCTGTCCTGCTGTGTCCAGAATGTCTATCTGCACTTCTTCACCATCCAGAACTACTTTCTTTCTGTAGCTGTCAGCCTTGGTAGGTTCATAGTCTTCTACAAACTGAAGATTATAAGAAAGGGATTAATGTCTAGAATTACTGTCAGAAGGTCTCAGTATTTGTCCACATCCATTCTCCTTCACTTCAGTGACATTTAAATTCCCCAACATCTTCTCATAATTCAGTCTGATACTAATGTTCATCACTTTAAGTTACTATAAAAAGCAAGTTATTTAAGCAGTTAATACATCAAAGAGCCTGTCTGCCTAGTCAAGAGAAACTGTCTTGCTACATGAAACATTGTTCAGCGATTTTAGCACAATTTAAGGGACAAAGATACAATATAAGCTACCAGCACCCTGGTGGCATTATCTAGATCTCCCACTTCAAGAAAAAGCATTTGAATGTACTTCTGGTACAGGTGTCTGAAGCTTTAATGGGTGTAGATAACAGCATCCAGATGTTGAACAGGAAAACCTGCTCCATAATTACACAGGCACATACTTTAGTCCATTCCATATTGGTCAGATCCACAAAGCTACTGCCAGTTCAACTTGTAGTTCTGTGCTGACAGCACACATCCAGCACAGGCCCCTTACCTTTCCACCTCCTTTCTCTCAGCCTCAAAGTACAATAAAAGGCTGTGCCATGAGCCTGATAAACACTGACTTCTGAATTATAGGATCATGTATGTCTTCACATACTGGCCTGGCTTCCTCTATACTAGCAGAGAAAGATTCATGCTATGAACATGCTTATTTAATTATCTGTCTCAGAATGAACTAGAATGCTTACTTCTGACTTCAGCCTGAACTGGCCTAGAAGAAAAAGCAACAAAATTAAAGTTCAGTGCAAACTGGTGATGGCCTCTGCACACCCAGACAAACATATGCACATTACGCATGGTTTTGAAGACTGTTGTTTCACTAATAAGCACCAGTTTTGTCACCCTTAGCCAAAGGTGTTCCCAGAGGGAACCCTTCCCAGACTCCTGCATTCTTCTCCTACCAGTCAGGTCATCAGGTCTTTTGTTACTTTCATTTAGTTCCTGTGTCCCACTAAAAAAGGTTAGTAAGCTGTATCCATTGGTACTTTAGAGAAGCTGAACCAAAGCTACTTACCTCATCATACATAAATTGTAGAGTGAGTGCAGATTTGCCCACACCTCCACTGCCAACCATAATTACTTTATGGAGGGCCAAGGAACTCTGGTTCTTGCTCTTGCTGGCAGCCATTGTCCTGCTTGCCACAGATGAAATGCCAGGCAACCAATTAGATCTGCAAACAGAAGAAACAGTCATCTATGACATTGGTGACATCATGGTAGCATACAGGTGAAGAATCTCACTAGTGCTGAAAGACCAGATTAAAACTCTGCCCAGCAAGCTTGAAGAATGGGCTGTTTCAATGCACTGGCAAGCAAACCATGTCACCGATGTCTAAAGCATGAGATGGAATGAAGTATTAGAACAAATACCTTCTATTTGTGACAACAGCACCATTAATAAAAGTGCCAAAGGTTTTTCAAAGCAGCTGCTAGCTGAACAAGCTGTTCTTATTTGTAAGCCCATCCTACATGACTGCTATCTAGAGCAGTTTGCAAAGGAAAAACAACTCGCACGCTCTCAAACATCATAAAATTAAGTGGTTTTTATTGTTCTTGTTATAAGGCTTTATACAGATCTAAAATATTTCTTTAATGTTGATGTAGCTTAGTTTCAACCTGGAAGCAGAGCAATCTTAGATCTGCTTATAGGTAGGGAAGATGACTTTTGATCTCCTCTCTACGTAGGCTAGGAAAAAAGCAGATACACAGTAAATTCTGTCAGGAACAAGCTGCAAAAGCTTCCAGCAGAAAGTCTTATGACATGGCATTAGCATTTATTTTATACTCTTACTGACTTTCAATGCTGTAAACTCAATTTGCTTTTGAAAAAAAAAAAAAGTTTTATTGCAAGAAGTTGTTCCTTTCCTCCTCCTGATGTTGCAAAGCCATAGAAGAGTAAGCTTCAATAAGTAAGTACTAGTTAGCAAGCCTTTGTTTGTGTGTTATGCAAATCAAGTAATTTAAGTGCTGGAGACCTCTTAAAAATAATACTGCCTTTTTTATTCAAGAGTAGCTGGACACAGTAGTTGTGACAGCACAAGCATCAGCTGCCACAGTCTGATTAGCACAGAGCATCAGCTCTAAGAACAGCACTTTGGGGACAAAAGCAGAAGTGACCAACACAAAAAGATGTGTCACCAGTCAGGTTTCCCACACAGGAAATAAAACAAGCATGTGTATTCCAGACATATGATGGCTAAAGCTGATGCTAGGGTAGCAACACTTGTGTCCTCACAGCAGAACCACTAAGGGCCCCAGTTGCTTGTACCCTGACAGAGATGTAAGGAGAACAGTAGACCATTCAGGAAACACCACTATGGAAAGTAGCTACACTGGCTTTTATTTATAGTAGTACCCATTAATGCAGAAGCAACAGGCCTACCAGACATCTTAAATTTGCCTGGACATGATTACTCCATAAAGACACTGGAACTGCCACACCACACCATCAAGCTCTACTGCATAGAAGTAGAAGGCCTACAGTGGAAATTAGAGTAGTCTATTGGAAAAAGCTTCAGAATATCTAGCTCCCCTAACTAAAATTAACTAGGGACTATGGGATTGTCAACATAAAAACACACCATAGGATTATTTAGCCTGGAAAGCACCTTTGGATATTGTCCAGTCCAAATCTCTCTCTTAAACCAGTCTGCTCCAAGCAATCCAGTTCATGTGCCCTGTGTTTTGAGGTTAACAATTCCATGACCAGCCTGAACAACCTACCCTGGGGTACACTGATGGTGAATATTTTTCCCTCATCAAAACTTTATGCTCTGAAAAGCAACAAATCAGAGTTCTCATTGACTACTGTATACAAGAACAAACATGCCAACAGTCAAGAAGTGCCCTCAGGACAGCATTTTCAAACATCTGATTAGTATTTTTCCACGCAGAGTATTTTACTCACATCTGTTTGCTACAGACATTTAGTACAGTAATGCAAATTAATCATCTTAAGTGTTCATTCTAGGATAAACACTGGTAAGTGATGACAGATATTTTCCTCTGGTAATTTTTGTTATGTTATATATCATCTCCCTCACCCAAGACACTCCTTAGTGCAGAAATGGTATGTGGTAACTCATACTTCTCAGATTCTTCCTGTACAGTAGAAACACACATTTGTGCTGGGGACAACAAATTCAGCCACTACCCCAGAGATTCCAAACAAGAAGATTGCAAGCTTCATTTTTAGTTCTTCATCAGAAGGGCAGTGAGGGAATAGAACAGAGCTTCCTGACAAAGGAGCGTGGAAAAAACTGGGAGAAAACACAACAGGCAGCATCTGAACTGCAAAAGCTGTTGCTGAAACGCTCTCTTTGCTTATGATCCACATGTTCTACAGATGATAAACTAGAATTCAGCTTGCTTGGACAGACACCAAAGGCATAAAAGCTAGATTGTTACTGCTAGACTTTATGCATTCTAGTAATAACAACTTGCTCTTAAGTTGCAGAGTTTATTTTGTTCTAGTTCAAGAGTAGTCTGACTTTCACAGGAGTAGATAAGCTGGTTTCTGGAGAAGACAAGTGACTCTTAGCAACACTGTAATTGTAACTGGTTTTAACCCTTGAGTATTCCTTTAACAAGCATTCTAAGGTTGTAACTGCTGTCTTATCCAACACAAAACTTTCAAGTTAAACATTCTTTTGTCAACACAAACAATGCTGCTGCCTATTAAGTTGCCCTAAGTCCACTGTGCTTTGCAACTGCAATAAAAGGATTATTTGCTAACAGTCAGAAAAGAAGATAGGAACTTTCTCCCTCCTGTCAATACAAATACCACATTACCTGGTCATATTACAGGAACAGCTGCCTTTCATGCAGCACTGACCAACTTGATTCAATATGAGCTTGTCATAAAGGTATGTGGGCAAAATATTTAAATCCTTCCTCCTCCATCCCACCTCAACACTGGACAGTATAAACTGCAAGGTCAGCCTTACAGTATTACCTGACTTGTAATCAAAGCATAATATTAAAAAAACCATCCAATAGCATACAACTTTACAGTTTGATTGCACCGAAAACTAGCCCAGCTCTTAATGACCAAGGTACTTGGCCTTGCCCGTAGAGCTGCTACAAGAGCCACTTGAATCTTTTAGAGTATCAGTACTACACGATCCCTCTGAATGCATGTCTGCTCACAACACAAACCCTACATTGTATGCCCTTAGTGAAATCCCAGAAGCTTCACACAAGGCATCTCTTCTTCAGTTGTAACAGTGAGCATGGTGTGTTCCCCCAGCCCCAGAATAGCCAGGCAGTAGCAGTGCAGAAGTACCACTGTTTACAAAACATCCTAATGGCACATCACTGATTCAGAAAGGGGCATGGTGAAATTTTAGTAAGAATAATAAAACAAGAGAAGTCACAAAATGTTCGGGGTTGGAAGGGACTTCTGAAGATCATCAAGTCCAAACCCCCTGCCAGAGCAGGACACAAACAGAGCAGATCAGTCAGAAATACATCCAGACAGGTCTTGAAAGTCTCCGGAGAAGAAGATTCCACAAGCCCTCTGGGGAGTCTGTTCCAGTGCTCCACAAATCTTACAGTAAAGAGGTTCTTCCTCATGTTGAGGTGGAACGTCCTGTACTCTAGCTTGAATCCATTGCCCCTTGTCCTATCACAAGGCACAAGTGAAAGAGAGGCTGTCCTGCCTTCCTGACACTCAGCCCTTATGTATTTATAGGCATTAATTAGGTCCCCTCTCAGTCTTCTCTCCCGACTAAAAAGCCCCAGGTGTCTCAGCCTCTTCTCAGAAGAGATGTCTTCCAGCCCCTTAATCATCCTCATAGCCCTCCGTTGGACTCTCAAGTAGATCTCTGTCCCTTTCAAACTGGGGACCCCAGACCTGGACACAATACTCCAGGTGATGTCTCACAGGGGTATGCCATTGGAAGCCGTTTGCTTGCCTTTCCACCTCTTCGGCCCAAGAAACAGTTTACACACCATGGTTCAAAGCTCACATCTAACAGTTCCTTATAGTTAAAAAAACCATCTATCAATTAACACAAGCAGAAGCTTTCTCCTCATTCATTCTGAGTAGGAAAGGATGACTTTTCATGCCATTCTGTAGATTAAGCATCCTTGAAGCAGTCAAGACACCAACACTGACTCATCTGTTACTTATAGAAATGCAAGTCTTGGGACTTGCTAAAGCCTAGACAGTTTAACTGTTCAGAATATTGTTAACAAAGTATTGGTTTATCTTATACCAAGACTCAGTGACTATTACTATATAATTACATGTATTTCAAGCCAGATTGCAATTTTACATCCCTTTCTGTTTCACCTGTATTAAGACTCCAGAGTTGTACAGTCACTTAAAGGAAAAAAAAAACTTGTTACTTGACAAGAAAAGAACTCATTTTGCTACAGCCCACACAAATGCATACAAAAAAAACCCCACAAACCATAAGAAACTTTAGTAAGAGTACCTATTTTCTGGTCAAGATTCCGTTACTATAATAACAAATTCTAGACCACTGCAAAGGCTTTAATTGGAATTGCCTCTAGTTCCTCCAATTCAGTTGGAGATTTAAAACTGAAATAAAGCTCTAAGCTCAAGACTGATGAGATCAGCCCTTGTTCTCTCACTATGCAGCTGATATCTTTGGGCACTTCTTTTCATTGCTATCCTGCCACTGAAAGCAGGCATTCTTTGGCTTTTAAAACAAGATTCTAGAAACCCTTAGCCAAATAACTTGACAGAAGAGCTTTGTTAAACCCTTCAGATACCAACTTTTAAAGAAAACTCCAAGTATTCAACCTATTAAATACTTAAATATGATGTCATCAAAAGCAAGCACAGAAAGGACAAGGTTTTCCAACAGTACTTTAGTGATCCTCATTTATCAGAATATGAATTAGACGCTTTGAGGTGTTTGGTTCTGTGATATGCCTACAAGAATGCAGTCACAGAAATTCCCTGGATCACAAAGCTAATTAACGATCTCACTGAGCTATGAAATGTAAGAGCTCCTCAGCTGTTCTGATGTTATCCAGAAAAATATTTAAGTACTGAAATTCCATTAGTTTTCAATGGACTGTAAATGATCCAACTGGTGATTCAACTATAAAAAAACCCAGCTCATTTGAGATTAATTGGCATATTTAATACTACTGAACATTTCAGGATATGCAGGATAAAAATAAAAATGCTAATCTATCTTCTTTTGCTGTG
The DNA here is from genome assembly GCA_033439905.1 of Ceryle rudis. NCBI lineage: Eukaryota > Metazoa > Chordata > Aves > Coraciiformes > Cerylidae > Ceryle > Ceryle rudis. The sequence goes on along the minus strand of JAAGNO010020642.1, from coordinate 14,861 downwards.
CTAATATCTTACCTCTTGGTATCTCTCCAATTATTGGTTTTCAAGCTAAACAGAGATTGTGATGGGTTTGGCAGAAAACACTGCTTGGGATATCCTTGTATCCTTCCCATCTACTGCTGGGTGTTTCTACCTTCTCAGTTGTGGCTACAGAATTTTCTGGGCCAAGCTTAATGAGATCAAGGAACTCATTCAGCTCGAGATGTCTTGCAGAGCAGGTTGAGGCACCAGTTTCACAGCCCCCATTTATATCACCCAATGCTGCTATCACCATCCTCTCTCCCTCAGCTCCCTCTCCCTTGCCCCTGGTTATTCAAGCCCATCTCCTCCTATAGGAGACCTGCAAGGCTGCATGCCTCAGTACCAGTGCTGACATGAGGGAAGAAAAACAGTTTGTATGATTGAGGCCAAAGAAAGTAGAACTACAGCACCCAAAAGGTTACTTTACTGCAGAAACCAGTCTTCGTGCTGTGCTTCTTAGACAAGTGTACTGGGGCAGCTGACAACCTGCTGCAGCGTTCCGTTTCAGCACTAGAATGAAACTCAAACCTGAGACCTGCTTTTGGTCATCAGGCACTTTTTCTCTGTGCAAGATCTATTAGTAGACTTGCAGCTTCAAAGATAAGGACACTGAACAGCCAGTCAGATTCAAAAAACCAACATCAGGAGGAAAGTTAAGAATTGAGGACACAGAACCACTTTACACTGCGTACATGAACAGTGTATACATAGACTGGATCCTCATTGAAGAAGTGGCAACAGTCATACCCCTAAATGTTACAAGAAAAACTGTACAATACATTATTAACTTGACACTCTGAAAGCTACAAGCTTACATTACACTAGTTTCAATTAGAATTAGTCATCCCACCCAAGTCCCAGAATTATATGTATATTTAAAGACATTGGCTGTCACAGCTACTCTGTAGCAGCAGCTATACATACACACACTACTTAGACACGAGAAGCAAGCCCAAGACAAGTCAATTTACAATGTTGCAGCAGTTTAAGGTTAAACCAGAACCTACAGCCAGACCATGATTATTCCTCATATCCTATAAGGCTGGGTAGATAAGCAAAGATTGAGGAACAGTTTTAATTCAGGAATTGTATTTAAATTAATTTGATTGGAGTGTTAGCTTCCAGAAGAAAGATTGTAGACTTGCTCATCTGGAGCACACCATATCCAGTATAAAAGCAGTATTTTTAAGTTACTGGTGATCAGTTCTCCCTATATGCATGCACGCACAAGGAAGCAAGCCACACTAGGACCCAGAAATCACACATCAAATAGCACCAGACACTCAGCCACCAGATGCCAGCCAGTTAAGATTAAGAATCCCTAAAAGTAATCTAAGTCTTCATACCATCTCTTTTCTACTATTCCACACATCTGCATGCAAAATCATCTTCAGCTCTTCACTTAGAATAAAAATATTTAATAAGATCAAGTGATCTTTTGAAGAGTGGACTTACTACACAAAGACTTCCAGTATATTTAACACATGCAATTATGTAGAATAAGATCACAAGCAACAGGAGACTTCCAGACACTTTGCTACTCAAACTGATCATTACCCTAGCAACCTACAAAGTCTAGCACACTGTTCTTCGCAACAGGTTATAGCTAGACTTTGACAATCCCACCTTAAGGTTATCAGATCTGGGTCACCACACTAGTGATCTATTTTAACTACGAAATTCCTGTATATACTCAGCACATTCCCCTGCCCTCCATCCGTGCCAAGCGCAGCCCAAGTTTGCTTATGTCTTTTCAGAGGCATTGGTATAGTTTAGAAAGTAAATCTAACAACAGCAGGCATTTATTAGATAAAATTCTTAAGTATGCCCTCTCACATCATTCAGTAGATAAGCATTCTAGATTATTCATTACAAATAAATAGACAATATTTTACACATTAACAGTAGTTCTAAGGTAATTACCTTGCTTAAAATAATCCCGATGTCCAAAGTAAACTGGAACTAAATCCTATCCAAGTCTGCAACAAGGTTGCATATTTGAATGCAACCTTCAAAAGATTAGTCACAGGAAGGACTCTGCCTGGTAAATTAGAGCACCAGATAAGCAGCAGTTTCAGGCAGCCCTTTAAAGTCCTATCTTATGCTGAACTGAAATACAAGCAAATGCATACATATTCCTATATAAATATCTGAGGTTTTATTTTAGAATTCCCTTAAGAGTGGAAGAAAAATAGATGAGTATCTTGTTTCTGATCAGTAGCTAAGAAAAGGACTGCCTTTAAATAGTACTTTTAAGGCACTGCAGCATACAAACCCAATAATTTATATCCATGTTGACTAAATAAGGTTGAAAAGGTCATGATATAAAGTTAATACTCTTAACAACCAGACAACAACCGTATCAAAAGATTACAATTGTATGTAGGCATCCTGACAGTACTGTTCTGCAATACTGCCGTCAAAAGCAGCAGCATCTTAGAGGTGGAATACAGGCACTGGGATGCAAGACTTATTTCTGCTGCTTCGTTTTTGTCATGGGGCATCTTTACACAAATCTGTATGAAATGCTCATTACAGTTGTGTCTGTGACAAAAATGAAAATAAGGGTTTAGATAGGTATCTCCATTTACCAGTCCAATAAAGCAGTGCCTGTTGCTCCCCTTAATCTTTATGAATATAAAGACCATTCAACCAAAGAGAAGAATCATGTCCAGCAGCATTAAAGAGACTATTTTCATAAAAGGACAGTTACATAACAGCCTTTCTAATTTACTACCAAACTAAGACTACATCATGATACCAAGTTGATTCCTGTTAAAGAAAAGGCACAGCTCATCTCAAAATTAAGCTCAGGAAGTGGAAACACAGCTACTTGGTTGTGCAGCAATGCATTTGTACAACTGCAATCTGCTAGTTACCTGTGTAAGCGGTTCTAAGTGGACAGATGACATCTGTTCATATTAAATTCAAATATCCTGAACACATACAAAGCACTGGAAATCACTGCAAGAGCAGAAGCTAACGGTTGTCTCCACTGCTTTATGTACTGAACCATACTATTCACAAGGTCAACTCCTCTAGGATACGATGCAGGAAAAGGCTACAGAGTGCTGCACCCCTACGGTCATTAGGCAAGTCATTTCTACCCAGACTTCCTCATAGAGGATCCTTATAGATCCTAATGGGGATCAGAAAATGGAGACAACGTAGTGGTGGGAAAACTGCCAATACTCCAGCTGCATCAACTTTCAAGGGAGAGTGTGTGAAATCTGTGTTAACAAGCAACTCTAATATCACTTCGTTGGTGTTCATGTTGCTACAATGTCAGAAAATGCAACTCCTGACTCTATCAAGGCACCAAGACACCTAATGATTCTGTGCCTTCAGATCATCACTATCCAGAAGCTTGAATTTCTGTCCTGAAAGCAGCAGCAGCAGCAGCAGCTCCAGCGACACTGACAAATCACACGAGGAAGAGATAACAGCAACAAGGCAGAGAAATCTAGAATTACCCCTCCTGATAAGTACCCGAGCAGTCTGGTCCCCACAACACTGACAATGAGAACAGTCATCCTTTTAGAGCAGTAAGGAACTTGCACAGCAGGCATCTTTGGGGATTAAGAGGCTATGACATTAAGAGGCTGAGACTCTTTTTCAAAACAACTGGAAGTACTGTTTATAGAATACTCTGGCTTTTAGAGCTGGGTTACTCCATTCACTTTAGCGCTCTAAACTAAAAGTTAAAGTATCCTTTAAGTTCACAGAAGCCATGCAGCAACTGGGGCCATGGTTAGTAGGTTTCTTACCTGTTCTTGTCTTTTAAGGTTTTTGACATTGCTTTCCACAGACGGTGTACACTTTTGATATTAACAGTGTAGCAGAGCTGCAGTTTACCTGTCCTTTTAGATTCTAATAGGAGCCTTGCATCAAGCTTCAACTGGGGGCAACTCACTAGCTCTGCCCTGTTAGTGTAGAATCCTGTCACAGTGGTATCTGTCCCATGTCAGTGATGAATTAGGTATGCACAAAGCATGCTGCTTCCCTTCTCTAACTAATAGCAACACTTCCCTTCCCCAGAAGGGACAGTAGGTGCATCAGGATCACAAGTATTACACAACCCCACAGCTGGGGCATGAAGCACCATCATAAAGTGAAGTTTTTCCCAAGAGGCAAGGTCCCAGTCCATCACAGTCCCCCTAAACTCTAGCACAAAAAGTCTAGTATTTAGATAAAGGTAGTTACAGCTCATCACAAAAGTGTTATTAAAACTGCCTCAGTATTTCACAGATAGGACACAGAAGTATCATGGCTATACAGAGTTTTATGGGAAGAAAAGCACCACCATCCATTTTCCATATTACTCAGTGGAGAGCAAGTAGCAGATTGTACGTAGTGCCAAGAAGAATATGCTCTTTATTTCAAAGAGCTATCACCTGAAATGGAAGTCATAAGACACTAGTGCCATTAGAGCTCAAACCACTACTTCTGAAGGGAGATACCTAGCCAGACCTCTCCAGATACTGTCAGGAAGCCTCCAGGTCTAGTATTAATACCCAGAAGACACACTGCAGACTATAGGAGAGAAGGATCTACCATACTGCTCTTATCCTAGCAAAAACTTGCTAGGAAACCTGACAGAAATCTGCAAACACAAAGACCGAGTTAATACCGTTAATCAGTACTACTATGCTAGGAGTTCATCACTGTGATAGTAACTGTCTAGCTGCCTAATTACTTAGAGGGAACACCTTTTCTCACACTAGTCAATTCGGATTATACTGGAAAACAATGACACTTGGGCAACAACATGGTTTCAGTTACTTCAGTGGATAATCTGCAGCTGTGTAACCCACAAGGAAGTTGCTACTAACATGGATCCAGAAAATTCCAACAAATACCAGTTCAGCCATAAGCATGCTACAGAGTTGCAGAATTTAACTCTTCAGCTGTCATGAAGTGTTACCCAGCCAAGTTTCCTTCCCTCCTCAGTTTTTGAGCTGTCAGAGCCAGACCCACTGGTCTTACAAATATGGCACAAGACACTGCACACAGACAGGCCACAAACTGCTACCATTGCTCCCCCAGAAGATAGATGTTGCTAGATCATGCAGTCTTCATTTTCCCCAGTGAACTGGATGCCTGAAATAAATTATGAACCTGAACAGTAAGTAGTTTGGCTTAGGTTCTACCAGCAGAAACACTTCTACCCTTAGAATTAAATTCCTTGCTCCTAAGCTGCAGTTAGTGTCTCATGTTCACATCTCCATTTGGTGAAACGTGAGCCAGTGTTGTGCTCACATTTAATGGAGGTAAGAGTGTAATAAACCCCTACTCTGAGTTTACTCTTAGCCATGAAGTCCCATCTCCCATGGGGCCCTGGGGAATCATCTCCCTGTAGCCTCTGAAAGTACTTGCACTATTTTAAACATTTAACTGAAGGGGTTGCAGATGTATACCTGATTCACTAAGCTCCCTCAATCAGCCACATCACAGAAGTGCTAAGCACTGAACATTTTCCTCAGTCTTTCAATCAGTGCATTTGCATCACACAAAGCAACAATAGTGACATTTACTAATTCAGCAAATTACTAGTTATCCATAACTTAGCTGCTGTGTTAAATTACCTTTAAACAGATTGCTTGACTCCAGTTTCCCCATACAGGAAGAATGAATACCATACCAAAGTATTCAGCACCCATAAGCAGCTACCTTGCTGCTGGACTAAGAACAGATGTTTTCAATAACAACGGCATGTAGTCTTCCAGTCTACTGTATTCATATACTTTATATCAAAGCCAAAAGCAGTATTTCTAACTTGAAATACAAACTGGATTATTACATTAGTATGAGGGTCACATGCAATTTCAGTATCCCTACCATAAGTGTAAGGTTAATAAAACTAAAAAGCTGTGGAGAGTTTCCCTTATGGGAAAAGTGTTATCCTTAGTCTCCCTCATGATGGGCTTTCTGCCTATGACTATAAAAGATTTTACAGCCAAACACATGCTCTCCAAATACAGAGCTTCCAAAGTGCTGTAGAAGAAGTGGGGCACAATAAAACATGCTTGCTGAAAACTCTCATTTTGGGTGGCAGACTGTTAACGCGGAACCTCCTGGACACAGAGAAGCGAGGACACATTTAGTGGACACCTGCCTTTATGACCTGCAGGTGACAGGTCTCATGAAAATACAGAAGCAATACAAAAGTTACACATTTATCCTTGTGTGCTGTTCAAGACATTTCTTCTCTCCACAGAGCATATTACCAGAATAAGAAACTTCTACTCTGATACACAGCCAGCTCATCTCATAGCTCTCAAGCCTTTCTTGGGAAATCAGCACAACAGGGTGCTTCCGTAAACTAATGCACGCAGAACAGCGGACAGACAGGAGACGCTGGAGGTCTGTGTGTAACTGCAGGGGTCATAAAATCCCTGGGATTAGAGAGCTCTCACTGTTAGAGTGCTGCAGTGGAGGGCTACAAGCTCTTTAGGACCAACAGACCAGGAAGGCAAGGCAGGAGAGTTGTCCTTCCTGGGAGAAAAACAGGAATGCATGAAAAGCATTATCTAGGGGTGGATGATGAGCGAGTTCATGGGTCAGGATTAGCACAGTCACAGGGCTGGACTAGACAGTCTCCAGAAGTGTCCTCCAGCCTCAGCAACTCTACAAATCAAGTCTGTTCTCCAGCAATACAATTGCTCTTATTTTATGGGGAGTCCTTGGAAGTGGAATGCTGATTTGATAACTTGCATGAGTAGTACAGTGGAGCTAAAAAACTTAGAACAAATACTTCATGGCTAACACTTAATTAGAAATCTTAACTAAAGAAGAAGGTATGCTCATCCCATGCTAGCTATTAGAAGACAGTTGTGAATACTTAAGGAGATGGACAAGATCACTGCTCAATTCCCAGTTTACAAACTAAATGAAGATAAAAGATTTACAGTATCACCAGTCAGCTTACTTCTAAGTTTTTTGAATTAGCTTCAGAACAGATTCAACCCAAAAAGTCAGCTTTGATTCTAGTTTGTCTTACAAGACAAAAAGGAAAAAACTAAATTGCTTCCTAAAATGGGCTTTGAAAATTAAAAATAGCACCAGTTTCAACCACACAATCCTGTATTTTGAAAGGCCAATTCCTTAAATTGCTTGGCTAGTGTATTTTATGATATGGTAGATAAAAGCCAGTCAGCGAGACTTCCTGGTGAATACATTAATGAGAATTCCTTACCTACCCAAAATGGGATCCCCTAGTAAGCCAAGAACACTAAATAGCAGAAGAGTACCATCACAGGGAACCACAACAGCAGTTTACTGGGAAGGCTGTATCAGAGATCAGTGCATACTTCAGCATTAGTTCATTCTAATCAGGAAGCAGCTTTCCCAATTCGCAAAACCACCTTCTTTTCTCCAACATGGAGTTTGATCTAAAAAACACTTGTTCAATGTCTGCTTCAGAGTGGTGCCCAAGACAGGGCCCTGCTAAGCAGGGTAGCACTAACCTTAAAAACCAACTCCTTTAAAAAAAAAAAAAGCCACTTCAATTAGTGTTCTGCAACATGGACCCCAGAGTTCACATAGCTCCTACAATTACACTTTTAAAGTGCTTTGTCACGTTTTGAGTATAATCCTGTAATGCAATATTAGTTGTACCTGTAAGGTAGGGTGTTTTTTTTTTTTAAACCTGTGATTTTAGTCCCTAGCTTGTAAAAACACTATCATCAATATTAAATCTAAATCAGAAGCATTGTTGAACATGTCCAGCTACGTGAACAAAACCATACCTAAAGCTGGGGCTAAGTCTAGGGTCTCCAGCACTCTTCTGAAGAATGGCCCTTTTTACCACAGGTAAAGATACCTACAGAAAGGGAGAAACCAGAGAAATTGCTGCACCTACGTAACTCAGCATGTTCTCAGCTTTCCAGTTCTTTGACTTCAGATTAGTTCAGCCACATTCCAAACTGTAAGAAGTCTACCTTAAAAATTCCAGTTTCACTGCACTTTTAGTGGCCTGAAATATTTCATACTAATCATATCAACTGACAGCAACACTAATTCACAAAGTGACAGTCGACAGGATTAAAGCTTTAACAAATGCTTATAATCCCACAACTGATTTTTCAGTCTGACTTGTGATGCTGCAAAGATTCCTAGCACAGACTGAATTTCCATTACATCTCATATACCTTTATTCAACCACTATTTGCTCCTTTCACAATCACTTCGGCAAGCATTGGGAAGGCTCAGGGTCCTGTATAAAACAGTTGGAAGCAACTGTTCTAAGCAAGCACTTTGTCACCGTAGAGATTCAAGTACTTACTTAGACAGCAGCCTAAATAACATTCTCACATTACATGACTTCATGACTCTCATTTTGACAGGTCTTGAAAAACACATTTGCACATCTCAAGCACAAGAGACAAAACAGATCCTCTAATATTGCTATTAAAGCTGTACTTAGAAGAAGATCAAGAGACAAAGCATGAGTTATATAGAATATCTTGCTTAAATGACAAGACAGCTTGATATTTCTGGGGCAGGCATGGATGAAAGTTACTTAGTCCTGTTTAATGGGCTGAAACAAATTACCAACAAAATGATCGCTCTTTGGCAGCTATTAATAAGCTTTTTTAAAATTTCTGCTCCATTGCCTCTTATCAAAAGACAGGTATCAATTGTATTACAGAACAAAAGCTGAAAAATTTATTATTGCCACTAGGAAACAGCCAAGCTTGTCTGCTGACCTTGCTGCTCCATGCAATAGCATGTAACAAGCAATGGAACTTCATCACCGCTGCTTAATAGTGGTGCAGAATAGTTACCAGACGTGGGAGTGGAAGGTGGATGAAGAGAGAAAACCTAAAGAACTGACTTTTTTTCTTAGCAGGATAGTACTTCCAAGTCAAGGCAGAAAGAGTTTCAGAATATAGTTCTTAACCTGGTGGATAATTAGGATCAGCACCTTTCATAAGTCAATCATGCAAAAGTTACTTAAGTCAGGCACAGAGGGTGTGAAAAGCAATAAGCACTCATGCTTACCTACTGCTGTGGCCTCCCCAGACACTGCCTCAAGCCCCCAAAGACCACTACTCCCATTCCAGAGTTGTTTGCTCCAGGCACAAGTCACCTACTGACCTTAGGTACTGTTTGCATGCTACCACTACACACTTGCATTCCCATGAGTGCTTACTGCCTGCACAGCTGCCATGAGAAACAGGCTCCTTCAGTACCTCTGCTAAGAAAGGCCATTAATTCAGCTGGATTCATTGTATAATAGAAAGCAATTCACTTATTAACCAGATTCAAGCTCCATGTGACTAAGAAATTATCAAGTTAAGTTTGAAGCACAAGTATCAACTGCATGGAACAAACATCCACGAACTATGAACCAGGTTCCCAAAGCATGATGATGTTGGGACTTGTTCTGCCACATCACTTGGCCACTTTTACTCTGTTCACAGGACAGTTCTCTTACTTGTGAATCCTGGACCTCAACGCTTCCCAAAGAAGCAAGCCATTTATCCACCATTTGGTCAAATAACAGTTGGTACTTAATCAGTTAAATTGCAACTGAAAAAACTTAAAGCCTGCAAGAGGCATTAGATCACAGAATCTATTTACCAGCCAGGCTTTCAGTGTACACATCTGAGTTGTCCAGACAGTGTCCCATCACTACTACCTTGATTTGATCAAAATGTCTCAACCACTCTTCTATTCAGATACCCAGAACCACTGCACTAATAATTAGAGACAAGTTTGAGAGTTTTTAAAGAGTGACTGAGAAAGGGTATTGTCTGGTCAAATTAAGATTTCAGTGGAGTTTCTGTAAAGCATTCCAGCTAAATCTTTAAACTAGACATTCCTCTGCAGCATATACATAACACCAGTGAAAATAGGTCAGCTTCACTTTTCTCCAGGCACGCAAAACAGAATCAAGTTGGCCCACTCCAAAAGAGGTGTGCAACAAACAATTTACTATTGAAAACCCAATATAGGAAAGTTACTTACAGGACTACTCGGAAAACTTCTCTATTCCTTAAATACTTAATAGAGGAAACAAATGCAAAAAGCTTTTACAATAGTAAATTGGTATCATCTGATCATAAGCAAAAATCTAAGTTCAGTACAGAGGGGCCAGAAGTGATTAAAGCAGTAGACAAAACTTTTAATAAGTCTGCCCTAATAAACTGTAAAGATGCTATTGCCAAGTAAGACTGAGCTGTTGATATTAAATTCTCTACAGTAAAAGTTATTTTCAGCCTTCAAGCACATAACCTGCAAGAACCACAAGTCTGGTTCCCAGTTCTTAGTTCCTTCTCTCAGCTTTGATAACTTCAGTTGAGGGTGGGGCAGAGTTTAAGGTGTCGAAAAAGACAGCTTTTACTGTAGATCATGGCTCTGAGGATGCTCTTGAACGGACAGGCATTTCCCATCCCCCCCCCGCCCCCAAGAGAAACAAGTATTTTAGATATATGGAAGTCATGTTTGGACAGTTTCACAAACAAAAAGGTACCCAAACTACAGTTACTCTTTGAAAAAGGCAACACTGGTCCTAATGCAGGTATAATCTCCCTGCTCCCCTTTCCCTACGAAAACACCCAGGGGTAGTCAAAATCATGTCTCGTGTCCTAGGATCAGAATTTATTCAACAGAACTCTAGAAGAAAGACTATGTTAGGCCTCCATCAGCTGTTCAGGAAGCATGACTGGGCTGCTTGCCCTTCTCCAGGTAAGGTCACACTCAGGCACCACCCTTTTCTTCCTACGAGATCCATACCGGTAAGGCTGTAGGGAAACTAAAGAGCAGCAGCACAGAGAGAACCTGACCAGATAAAACAAGATCCCTCAGAAACTTCTGGTTCAGCTGAGATCAACAGCATCTCAAACCCTCTGCTTATTTCACACAAGATGAGGCATTATCACTTATGCCAGGGCAGCCAAGGGAAGGCAGAGAAGCCTGCAAAGAAGGAATTCGCCAGAGAAACTAACGCTCAAGGCCAGTTTCTCCTCGCCCTTTCCCTCCCCCAGGTCCCACTTGTAGATATCAGTCACAGCAGCCACCCAGCTCCGGTGACTCCACCTCAGCCCCAACGCCCCGGGACGCAGCCGAAACAGACAAACCCACGAGAGAGGGGCCGTAGCGCAGCCTCACCTCACCTCTCGTTCCAGCTCCCTCGCAGGCCCAAGGGACACAGGCCACACGGGAGGAACTGCTTCCCCCGACCCCAAAGCTTTCCGACGGCCGAGGAACCGCGTCCGGCTGTCGGAAAAACCTCCGGACTCTTCTCGCCCCGCACACCCGGGAGGAAAGGTGCTGCCCCCCTCCTCAGGGTGACACCTCCCCTTCCTCTCCACAAAGCAAGGGGGCTCAACCCCATCCCCCAGCCGGCGAGCCCAGGCCCACTCAGGCCGCAGCCGGGACCCAGCGGATCCCGCCTCCCCCCAGCGAGAGAGCAGGGCCGGGAAGAACCCGCAACCGCGGCAGGCCCAGGGGTGGGTCACTTCAAGGCGCGTCCCCTCCGCCTATCTCACCTGGAGACTAAGACCCGGCTCCACGCTGCGGCCCCAGCCCAGCTCCCGGCTCCGCTTTAACCGCCGCCGCCACCGCCCCCTCGCTCTCATTGGGGTGCCACCGCCCGCGCGCCCCCGCCGCGCACTTCCGCCCTCGTCGGCGCCGCTCCCGCCGGGCCCGGCTCCCCGCGAGAGCGCGCCCGCCCGCCCCGGCACCGCCCCCTCTGCCCGTCCTTTCGGTCACGTGACACTATCGGGCCAATGGGAGGAGGCGGGGGCGGGGCGAGGGCGGTGGCTGTTGGGGCTGAGGCGAGAGGGTGCGGGGCCTGTGGCGGCGCTGCTGCGAGGGGTGTGATCCTGCTGAGGGAGCCGCCAGGGAGCGGCAGGAACGGGCTCACCGCGCTGCTGTCTGAGGGAAAGGGGCCGCGGGGAGCTGTCGTAACGGTGGCTCACCCCCCAGGGCTGTGGGGAGCCCCGCCCGGAGGCTGAGCCCGTAAACCCTACAGACTCCGGCCTGACCCAAAAGAAGTGAGGAAGGGCTCTGTCTTAAGTACATCACGTACTGTAGTGCAAAATCTACAGATGGATGCAGAAATTAATCATTCTGAGTTCAGAACGCAAAGGAATGGAAATGTCCCGGCTTCTCCTAAGTGTTGAGGGTGCTGAGTCCTTCTACTGCAATAGCATCTTGTGTGTGCACCACAGAGCAGTTTCAACTGCTCTGGAAAAACCACACAAACAAACATAAAATAATGGCTATTGCTATATTTACTGATATTCTCGATTCAAATCTTTAACAGTTCTCAAGTCCAAACTCTCTCCGTCTGCCTCTAATGTTACTAATCACACAGCCAGTCATAGCTGTCTTGCCACCTACAAAGGAAAACATACCTTTTTGCTCTGCTTTAATTTGGCCAAGTTTTTCTAGATTTAAATGCTGACCTATTTAAATTCCACAGACTGAAGTTAGAGTGAACTAACTTCAAACTAACTTAAAAATTTGTCGTTCTAGATAAACAGCACTTTGCATTGGTAACACCCACTTTGGTGGATTCCATTCCAATGATGGAATTCGTTATTACCACTGAACTCTTGAGGGTTCTGAGCCTCTGGGACAGAAGCAATGGGTTAAGTAGTTGTGATAACTCCTGTTTTCCCATTGGGCCTCTTTGTAGCCTCCTACAGAAGAGAAAGGGAATGACATAATTACCTTCTACCTCCATCCATTGATGGCTGGGTGAAATTGCATTTTGAAGTTGGAGGGCATAAAAAGGGCCTGTCACTTAAAATAAATGTGGGGAAAATAATAATAATAATAATAAAAAGCATTCCAGCTTTATAAAAGTGATAGGTGAAACAATGACTTGTTGGCAAGATAAAATGAAGGAGGAGGAATTGGAAAGACATTTACTATAATCTGTAATTTCAGAGTTGGCAAAAAATGCCAGGAATTGGAAAACACAAGTTACAGAAGCAGAAAAAAAATTAGGTGTGTAGTTCTGAGCAACAGCTGAGTACTTCAGAACTGCATAAAAAAATACATATATATCTTCTGAATTTCTTCTGTCTTCAAGGAAAACAAGTTTTCTCCATTGTTTGTAAATTAACAGGATTGACATAATCTTTGCATCATCATTATTGATTTTCCTCCTAGCTCAAACAACTGCAAACCACCAGATTTTAGTTAACCCCTGAGGTAGAAAAATGACTTTTATCTTTTCAGGTTTGTTTATTAGGAAGGGTCCTGATTGCAGTAATTCTTTTCCTCTGTGTTATAGAGTGTATCAGATTAAGAACTGCACCAATATTCATCCTGCATTAGAAGCTGGTGGACTAAGACTTATTTACTGTTTGATGCCAACCATGCAGAGAAAGAAATATTGCCAAATGCAAAAGAATGTTGTTTTATAGCTAACACTCAAATTACCAAAATCTTGGTATTTGTAGGATTATACATGAATTGTTTTTAAAATAGATTTTGTACTTTTTTATGTAATCTAAAAACAAACAAACAATCAAACAAACAAAACCAAAAAAGAAAAAACACCAAACAAGTAAAACCAAGTAAAAATTAGACCTGTTTCCTATTTGTTCTGCAACTATATGTCCCCGTGGCCATCTTTTCTGTTGTACAGGCAACGTGGTGAGACTGCTTGCTCTGATGTGACCGTTCACATAAATATTTTCAGTAAATCATACCTATGACTTGAAACTACCAAGAAGCTGGGTCTTTTCAAACTGAACACAATATTAGTCTGCTGCCCATACAACAGTGCTGACACTTCCCCTTCCCCTGACAAAAAGGAGGATTGAGAAATTAACCACATCTATCCCGCTTCTGCAAACTGTTTAGGGGAAACCTTCTACCTTCTTTGTAATAATCCAGTCAAATGACAAAGAACATTTGTCTGATGCCACGTTTTGAATCATTATGCATGTTGCCTGGTATAATCTCCATGGTTACCATAGGTGTTGCAGATATATTTTTGCTTCAGTACTTTAGGAAGAAAAATTCTATAGAACAATTCAGGGAAGAAAATTCCTTCTCATTATCATTTATATTGCATTTATTTTATTCCAAGTGCTTTGCAGACAATAAATGTTCACTTTCTAAACAAGTACAGTTTCAGCAGAGGTGAAAACACTTATCTCCAGCTGTTGCTTTATCATGCAGTAACGTGTTTTAAACTGCAAATTCTTAGAGATGGGCACAGTATTTTTGACACATGCACTTAGTTTCTGGCCCACTAAGAAAGTAACAGGGCGCTGTGTGTCACTTTCAGAGTCACGAACCACAGTAAGTGTGGTGGGATGACTGAGCAGCAAATACTTGTTCTTTGCAAAGATTAGGACTCATACTTTCCTTCTGAGCAGTTCTATTTTATAAGTAGAAATGTATTCTGGGAAGACATTAGCAGAAAACAAGAATTAGCTGAAATTAGTTCTAGACACTAGTGAGGGAAAGATGTAAAACCCAGATAGAGAGCTATTGTGAAAGTAATTGACAAAGCAAAACAACATGGGGTATATAAGGAATTTAATGGGAAAGATGGTAGTAGACTCATTCGACAATGGGTAGTAGACCACCAAACCTATCCCAAGTGCTGCAGGGAAGAGGGGAGCTGTGTGGACTTGACAGGATCTTATTGATCTGATCCCTTGGATTACCATATCCACCACTGCTGAGGGGAGAGAGGCCAACATTGTTATCTTCCTCTTCTTTCTGATAAATCCATACTAGACTGGGCTGCCAGTTGCCTTGGCCTCCATGTTTGTTGTCTGTGCCTGTACAGTGTTTTTATAAAACCACCAGCTGCATACCCAGTTCTCCTTTTGACAGTGTTTTACAGCATCTCTGGCCTATTTTTT